>CM059996.1:6983445-7189364 GCA_030463065.1 Aphidoletes aphidimyza
AACTGAGCGATTCAAATGATTCCGTATTCTCCAGTGGCAGTTCAATCGATTCAATTCTCAATTACAATTGTCAAGAGCACAATGAAGAAACCGAATCATTTGATGTACGTGACATCTACTTAGGTGGTAGCTGTGCATTGCGTTCAAATTGGCGTAATGAAGTCATTGAAATGCTCAATCAACATGATATATCGTATCACATGCCACAGCTTCACGAATCCTTACTGCCAAATGGAGAATCAGATGGTCGATTTTCAACATCACCGCCCATTCAAAATGAGCCAAGCTCATCGAAACCACTTGAAACATCAAGTAGCAATGACAGTGGTATTGGCACTGGATTACCGAGGCACAGCTATCGTACATCCAATGGAACAGTCATTTATCCAACCGGTCGAAAAATGTTTCATTTATCATTGTTAGAATCCAGTCGAGTGCTATTATTTGTGATTTCAAATGAAACCAGATCGCTAGCACCGATGACACTGGCCGCACACTGTGTTGGACTCGGATATAATGTTGTTCTTTGTGTTCAAATGCTGTCAGAGGGATGTACCATCGGAGAGGATAAGGTATGTTATGACTATAAGTCTATTGATTCAAGAGATTTTCCATTTAAAAGAAGAAAAAAAGAACTCGGATAAATTAATGAAAATCCTTCATTTTCTTGTCAACAGCTGACGCCAGCCGCTTTGAAAGACTACAACCGTGGTCGATCGTATCTAATCGATTTGGCTCGAAGACAAGAAGTGCCTGTATTCAATGAACTTAAGCCAGCCATCGAATGTGCCATTGCAAAAGTGAAACAATCCAATTGTCGAACATCAACATAACAAAAATCAACACATTGGCACAAACGAAAAAAAAAAATGTTCTCTCAAAATTCCTCGAACACTAAAAACAAAACACCCGAAAAAATACGCTTCAAATTTTTATTCAACTTACAATTTTTAGTACCTTTAGAACAAATATTGTTTAAGAAATTGTGTTAAGAAGACTTTAAACTGAATAGGCAAAAAATGTCAACGTTTCAATTTGTAAGAGTTTTGTTAGAGATTGTGAATGTTGTTTAAAAAAAAAGGGGGGGTTGGCGCTCTTTTTCCTTGTGTATTTTGGCAATTGGTGGCAACATTTTGCATTCACCTTAATTCAGTAAAATTCAGAAAAATGTATTAGAAATGCTTTTGCAAATTAATAATATTGTTTTTTTTTGTTGGTTAGCCTAGTGAATAGAAGTGCGCATTTTGCCCCTGTATTGCCTTTTTTAGTCTTAATAAAATTGATATTTTCTTTTTTTCATAACGCTCTAAACAACAACAAAAAAATCCTAAATTAACCACACCTTAATTCAATATTTAATACACTAGCATCTAGAATAATCAAACACTAATCGAAAAAAATTGTGAACGAATGAAGAAAAATGAATATGTCTCTCTATATTTTAGCATTTAAGTTGTATTAAATTGTTTTCTACGTTATGTATGTATATTTATTTTCTAAAAGAAAAAAAAAACAGCAACAACAACACACGACTATGACGAAAAAAGAAAACAAACACAGTGAATATGATGAATGAAACTTAATTGAATAATGGAAAGAAAAAATTAAATCAATCCGATTTAGAATTTAGTCTGGTGAAATTTGATTTCTTTTTTGAAATTGAACACCTCCAATCAATACTTTTTTTTTATATATATATATAAAACTATAATTTGACTTATTATTTTTTACAATAATACGCAATGATTCATTTTGAATTTATTAAGCTGGACTTTGAATTAAACAAACAAAAAAAAACAACAAATACAACCGAAATCCATGTGTTAATAAAAATTTACTAAAACTGAATAAATCTAATATTCAAATGTGTTATGAGTTTGAATTTTTCTCATTCAAAATTCCAGGCGGAATGATGACAATGACGCTGATTTTGTAGTCGACAATTTGCTTAAATGTCAGAGAATATTAATAGAAAATAAAAAATCTAATTGAATTGGCTGAACGCTTGAATGATCATTAAGTTACTTATTAACTCGAGTTAAGCCTCAGTCTCAGTCTCATGTAAGACGGAACCACTTGATGACATAATCAAAATCGGTGATGACAAATTGCCATTTGCATCGGATTGACGTAACGAAGTAATAAGATTTTGTTAGATTCATTTAAAATTCTCGTTGCTGGGAGTGTTTTTCTGAATGCACGATCATTCAATCATCATGCCGTGCAACAAGATTTTCAATTATAAGCATTTTTGTGCCCAATTTAACCAGTCACCACAGGCTATTTGGACCGAAGCAAAGCAGAGTTGTTCGTGAGCGAATTCAAATGCATCGAACTAGATAAACAAAAACACAACAACAACAATATTCAAACATAATGACTTTTGCAACAATCAACCACAAAATCTCGTGCTTTGTATGTTGCAATTCAGTTGATTTACATAACAATGTTCTCGATTTTGTCGTTGTTTTGGAAATAGAGCGAAAATAAATTAAATGCAATTTGGCTGATTTTTTTTTTGTTTCGTATAAAAAACAAAAGCAATTAGTAAACACATTAAAATAGGATGCAGAGATTGGCAAAGATTCAGTATTTTGCAATCGGAAATAAAAATGACAACGAGCCAACTGTTTCTAATAAAAAAAAAAAAAATCGCTGCAAAACGAGATCGTCCAAGTTTACCATACCATTTCGGATGCACAAAACAACGCAATCCAAATTGCAAATTTTTCATTCATTTAATAATTGGATTGGATCGTTCTCAATAATAATAAACAACAGCAGCAGCGTGGCAGCTCTAATTCTTTACTACCTAATGAATGATTCATTTTCGAAAAAAAAATAAGTGATTTTAGTGTTAGTCTTGCACTGCCGTAAGCCTCGTACTCATTGCATCAATGCAACAAGAGTGTGGGAATGTGCAAAATAAAATTTGCCTCTGTATTTCAAAAAAAAAAACAAAAAAATTTGAATAAAATACAAAATTATTCATGCAATTAGTTTAAAACAAAAATAAATCTGTGTGTACGTTGTACGCATTCGGTAACACGTTGCAAAGAGTTCGATAGCAACCATGAGCAGCATGAATGCGTTTTTATAGCGACCGTGTTGCACCTGGCTTCACTACCTGACCGAAACACGCACATAAACACACACACATACACACGGAATGTCCATTTCAATCAGCCGAATACATTCCGATCAAATCGGACAAGCACCTCTTTTCCACATGTAACCTAAGCCATTTATCACCGTCGCATTCAACGAAACAACAGACCTCTTTTTTTCACCCATTGATGTCTGTGTGTGTATTTTTGTCGCTTTCTCTCTCTTTCGATATCATTATTCATTTTGAATGCGGTATCCGTAGCGTTGCTAGTTGAATGCGTGTCCACACTGAATTGAATTAAATGCTGTTCGCTGTTCATATCAATACTTGCTCAATATTTATAAAAAAAAAATACCTTTTTTTTATTTCAACAATATTCTCACCGCTCTTAATTTTTGTTATCGAGTTGCGTCGTTCTGTTGTATGCAGTCAAGTTATTTGGATTTCAAGCGCACCTTGTAGTACACGATCGCGTCCAGCGCAGCAAAACACACAACTCTCCAAAAACTTCAACGTCGGATCGAACAGTAATAATACAACTGTTGTATTATTTCTGAATGTATATTTTATTTGTGTGTGTGTTTGTGTCTCATTCACTCTTTTTTTCATTTTGGTATATCGTTAGTAGGCTGTGAATGCGGTGCGACTGAATAGCCGCCATTACCATGGATAAACAAGTAACCAAGTAAGCGCTCGCGCCTCTTGTTCTCCATGTGAATGGTGAATCGGTTAGTTTGTTTGTGTCGTTGCTGTAGCGCTAGTCGCATCGTATATTCCATGTGAGAGAGACAAAAATGTGAAAACAATATCAATTCAAGTGTTTTCAAGTTTTTTTTTTCTAAAGTATAAGGAATCTAATTAGGGCTGCAATTGAAGAAAAAAAATAATAAAAACTCGAACAAAGTGAAAGACGGAATGAAATCGAAAGACTTATTCACCAAACTAAAAATTCATAACACGATTTAAACTTTAACGACACATTCGCGTGGGATTAATTGTTTCAATTTTATCAACGCACAGCATATAAATCGATTGAGTGAATAATTCATCAAGTGTTAAAGAACATTGACCAATTCCAATATACAGTGTGCGCCTTGTGTTCCAGCAAGTGGAATTTTTATAAAAAAAGCTGAAGAAAAAACAAATACACAAATTGTGAGTGAAAATATCGAATACAAAAATAGCCATTGAAATTGTGTATAGAAAGTGGAAGATCCGATACTGATACTAATCCGATTTGAGGGGAAAAAAAACCAACAAATGCACGTAGTCAGTTGTTGCATAGTGACACTGTTGGTGAAAAAGTAGCTGATTTGGTTTCGTCTACAAATCAAAGATGAAAATCTTTTGTCATTATTTCAAGTGAAAACCAGTTTTAAACCATATTGTTGATCATTTTAGGTTTGTCATGTTGAATCGTAGCAAAAAAAAGAAACGACAGAAATTTGATGAACTTCAATTCTGAGATTCGGGGTCATTCCTCGAAGTCATTACAGCTCATTTTTTTTCTCAAGAATTTCGTGTCTCTTTAATCGCCACTTGTGTTGGGTTTTATTTGTTTTAGAAATGCCTTTTGTTTTTTTTTACTGCTCTCAAAAATCATTTATATTCGTATGGTTTAAAGTTGGTAATTTATATGTAAAGTGGATCTTGATGGTGTTTCATTTGTCACAAGCATAGATAGTTAAAAAGAAATAGAAGTTCTTCTGTGTGTTCTTTGGAGTTGAACGCTGGTTCGTGTTAAAAGTGGGGTCTTCAGTTTCTTTTATTTTCGTCATTTTCCACCATTATTATGGCAATTTAAAATCGACAAAAAAAAAACAAAGAGAAACACATAAAATCCATTTGATGTGGTGTTTTCTATGATTAGATGGTCGTAACAGTCTAAGTCGCCAGTGCTTATGGTGCAAACACCAAGAACCACCAATGACGCTCTAGCTGCTGCTGCCACTGCTGCTGTCGTTGATGGCAGGCGAATTGTGTATTTTTTTGTTGCCTTTTTTTTGAAAAAAAAAAACACACACACAAAATATTTCAAAACACGGTGCATGTTTCGCGTGGTTCGTGTGCTTTTCATTTTCGTTTAGTTTGAAGTTCATTATAAGAATGCAATGGATCCGAACAATAAATGCATTGTAAAAAAAGAAGGTAGCACGAGCAGCAAACCGACCGTTTCAAAACCGTTTCTAGCCTAAAACAGCATTAGCCGAGTGTAGTTTAGAATGCTATTTATCGGGCGGCAAAGATGATGAAAATGGCTCCAATGGTATTATAGCATTTTTACCCGTGTTTGGTTGTGAGAGTGTGCGCAACTACAATATAATTACATGTTTTCGAGAAATGAGCAAAGAAAAAAACTGAAAAAAAAATATATTAAATTGAAGGCAACACCAAGCATTAGCAATGAGTGAAATAAAACTAGAATATCTTGATAATCAACTCATTGTTGCTTGATATTTTCTTTTCTTTGTTCACGGTGTTCACCGGTGATGTGTGTGTGTGTGTGTTTGAGTGTGCGTTTTTTCGGTTTTTTTTTTGGTACGATTTGTTACTTAATCTGAACAATGGAACAAGCCGTTCGTTCCGCTGGCATGCCTGCATACAAAACCATTTTTTCGAACAAATTACAAGAAATCGGTTTGGTTCGTTCTTCATCTTCTTCAGGTTGTACGACTTGGGCTCTGGCTTCAGTTGGTTGGTTTTTTTTTCTTCTCTAAAGTGCGTTACCCATTCAGCGTCACGCTCACACTACACACATCATAAGCGTATGCTCGATCATGCAGTTTGATGCACTGCCACAGATGGTGGTGCATCATTTTAATTGTGCTGTTATTAATCAAATTAACGGTAAAGAAAAACGAAGCCACAATTTTATGTATTCAATTTGTGATCTACTTTTTGGTCCGCATCGCTGCCGTGTGAATGATCATAATGTAGTATCTCTCTCACCATCAAAATGATACGAATACAAATGTTTGTTACGAAAAACGTTGCCACATCGCAGCAAATACACTCGACTACTCTCAAAGAGAGTACAACACTGAAGATCAGTGCAAAGGAAAGGCATTTGAATGAATCAACAGTGTGATTCCATCTCTGTTCATCATTCATGCCATTTGATTGTGCATCACACACACACGCACCGATTTTATAGGCAACTTGTTATAATCTCCGTGTCTAACCCGTTCACCCGTTTACCTTTCCGTCGTTAAATCAGAATCAGAATTCACTTAATCAACAAACGACTTTGAGAATGTCTAAAATCCACTACACAATCGGGAATAAAGCACATCCACTTCACTTTGAAATGATCATCCAGTCACAAGCATGAAAACGAACATTCACACCACACTTTTCCAACAAAACAAAACAAAGTTTGCGAGATGAAATCTTTGGCTGTGCTAAAAAAAAGCACACAAAGAATCATCATTAAAACAATAAAAAGAAGAATGAAATGAGCAGCAAAAAAAGACGAATGACGTCGAACGAAGAAGAAAGAATCGGCAAGTTGTTTTTTTTTAAACAAAAGCAGAGAAAGATATTTCAGTGAATGTAAATTTGTTTTATTTGTGCATTGAAAAATCAAGACGTTCACCGAAAATAACAAAAAAAAATCACGAAATTCGACTGAGAAACAGCAAATAAACATAAACAGTCACACACCAAATAAAAGAGAGTGAATGAATTGTATGAGATTCGAAATAAACAAGAAATATCAAATATGGAACGTGCAATCGGCTATTCGATGCTAGGATTGATCATCACAAATTCAACGCACATTCAAAATATACCACACACTCACCTAGGCACTCACACAATTTGTGCAAGTGTAAAAATGTGTAATACAAACGATGTGATTGAAAAATAAAATCGCACGATGCTGCGCGCATCACACTCAAAGAGATCATTGTTCAACAACAACAGCAAAAAATCATTTGTATGCGAACACGTTTCATTTCGAAGTTTCTTTTTCGTTTCATTTATTTCGAATGGTTTTCATGCTCAAAAGCTTTTTTCGAGTTATGAAAAGAACCCAAAAGTCAATTAGTACGCTTTAGTTTTGTAGTTGTTGTTCTTTTTTTATTTACTCAGTGTCAACGAATTATGAGTTGATACATTTAAGTGTTTATTTTTGTTTTGCTTTGATTTTTGTTCACATTGTGCGATGTTTGTCTTTGCTTAATGCTTATTATCTCAAACAAATGTTGAGCTTGGCAAGCTTCAATGCATGAATTCCCGCCGATCCATTACGATTTTGTTTCTTTCTTTTTTAAATCTCGTTTTACTTTTGTGTTTGGCATGAGATGTTGCCGTTATGAATCGATGAGGCCAGCGCTCAGCAACTCAATGCTCTATATCTCGGTTCTCTCGCACCGTGGCCGCTTGCCGTTGATTGCCCAATCTGTTCATTTGTTTTTTTGTTTTCGCGTATTCTCTGTCTGCGTCTATACATCTTTTTACATTTGCTGAGATGATTTTTGCATAGCATTGAATCGTTGAGTTGATCTTAAGTGAATCGGACGTGTCGACCTTCTTTTCCGTTACGCCTTTTTTTCGTGCACTCCTTTTTTGTTATTGTTGTTTTGCTCTCTCGTGCCATTTATTGTGATTATAATTTTTTACTATTCCGGTATCATCAATTGTGTGTATAGTTTTTTTTTTTCAATTTTTCTTGTACTGACGCTCACACGCAGACAGCGATTGGCGTCCGGTTTTTCCGTGTCATGACATTTGCAACTTTGGTAAGCGGCACTCTCCAACGGTAAAATTCAAATTTACTACATCTTAACTGAAAAAAAAACGATAACAAGATGAAATAAAATGATGCAGTGCTGAATGTGTGCCTGATTGAGTGTTTATTGAGAAAATTACTTGGCTCATTTGAGCCATTTTTAGCAATTCGCTGCTAATTATCCATTCATCCATTTAAAAAAAAAAAAAAAACGAATCGATAAAGAGAAATACTTTGTGATTGCAATGTGCACCTCAAACATGGCACACTGTTTACGTGGATTTGAGAACTGAGATTAATTGAGTGGAATGTAATCAAATAGACGAATGAATTAACAAAACAGTGCGTTGTTTGCCAAATTCGTCGTTGATGTTGCGATTGTTTATATTGATTTGATGACTCAGTTGCATTTATAGTGAAAATCGATCGGTGCCAAATGGGATTTCATACACAGATCTAAATCGTATGCATACAGCTCTACGTAAACACAACATTTATGAACTACTCTTTGAAAAATACTGTCCATAGAAAATGTGCCGCGTAGAATTTTATCTAATCTATGCCATTAAAGTATTTTTTTAACAAACGCCGCTCGTTCGCCAATTGAAGTGTGTATTGGGAATTGCAACGGATGAGCTGTTTATTTTTCGAATAACAAACAAACCAAAAACAAAAAAAAATCGAATCAAAGATTATAGAACGTTGCTCTAGACGTTGATTTTTGCATTTAAACAAATGAATTGGGTCATTTGCAAGCTCATCAATGCATTTGCAAGCGCATCAATAAATAATGATGTTTTTTTTTTGTTCAAATGAATTTCCTGTGTGAAACGATTCCGAACGATTTATTGCAGCCGCAAAAATATTTATACACAAATTCTAATAAACAATAATTAATAAAACTGATTGGGTAAACAAATGAGAGAAACGTTTAAACGATAAACAAAAGCTGGTGCAATTGTCATCGAAGTGAATCTGTGTGTGAACGATGATGATAAGAAGTAGCGTCATATTGACGACATAAAAAACATTCACGTCGCTTCTTCATCGTATCAGTTGCTTACGGCGTGAGTTTAATCAACACACACAGCCATTTGATTTGTTAACTGTTTCTCAGCTTTAATTTTCTCGCAAAAAAAAAAAAACAAAACAAAAACGACGAAAAAAAAAACGTCCGAAATGTTTATAGCAGTGTAGCGGCTGCATGAATGAGCATAAACAAGCGAATGATTCATATGGATTTAATGGCAGCTTTCAAAAGTGATTCCAGGCTACTGCCATAGCTCTATAGCAGCTGTTGCAAACTAATAAGTGCTAAAAGCCGTACTTGATTCGGAAACTGTAAAGTCGTCAAATGGTTATGTGAATTGGCATCACATCGCAGAATGGGGCTGTCGTGATATGGATTTAGAGAGTGAGAGAGAGAGAGAGAAATAGAGAAAAACGCGACTCTATTGCCTCACAATGAACTCACTTAAATGTATGCTGAAGCAAAGAATGCCAAAGCCAAGCAATGCTAATGCATAGCAAAATCAGGCATTTTTCCATTGTCTTTCTTTCCACGGCTGTACCTGGTTTTTTTCATTCTATCGAATTATTGTCAGTTGTGTTTGTGTGTGTGTGTGTGTTTTTTTTTAGCACAATTAGGTTTAGCAACCGAACGAATATTGCACGTGAAATGAGCTCAAGTAGCAAAACTATGTCTTGCATCTGATGAAACAGTCGAATGCAGCTCTGCCAATTGGCTAACGAATGAACAACAACCGTGCATGAATAAGATCAAAATATGTGGAAAAGTGCATGCAAACCGCAACATATTATGAAATGCACAATCGTTCCGACTCTCAATTTCGAGAGGTTATTTTAATTTTATATATTTTACATTTAATACAAATAACAACAATGATATGGCAATTTCATAAGCCAAAAAGCCATTTTCATGGGTGTGTGTATTCATTCACTCAAAGGAACATGACAAATTTTGTGATCGGTATCGCTTGACGTCGACAATGAATGAATGGCAAAAAAAAAGAAACGAATTCCATTAAATGGCTTGTCGTATATAACGTTTTGTGTTATGCACGTTGAGGTGATGCAAGGTATAGTCCTTTCTCGATATCGTCGCCATTCATGTGAACAGTAATCGGTCTTTTGAAGAGCAAAAACAACAACAACAGAAACTGCATCAAGCATTTAGAAGATGAGCTTCAATTTGATGTTGTATTTTAGACCAAATGATATTAATAAAGGTATGTTCTGTCTCTCCTACGCTGATGATGGCTCGTCATCGACATTCACTCATTGCAACTCACTCGTCAAGCGCGCGCACTCGCGCTCATGCCACACACACGAAAACAAAAAGAGTCAAGATGCACAATCCAACAGTTACATACAATCTACGGCTAAGCAAAACGCTTATGTATTTTATTTGCTCTCTTTCTTTCATCCTCTTTCTCTCTCTGTGTCGTTCATTGTTGTTGTTGTTGTTGTTATTCATCGTGTGTTATTCATGTTGTTGTTTTCTACTTTGTTCCATCTTCATTTCTTTCGCCTCTCCATTTGCCAGCGTACAAAGTACGTAGCGTTAGTTGCTTGGTTTGCGCGTTGAAAGGTTTTGCTTAGCTGGCTCATGTAGTGGCTGTTCAGTGTTTGCTATGTTCGGATCGTTATTTACAACACGTTTATACGTTAAGTTTATAGAGTTGTTTTTTTTCTGTTGCGTTGTACGTATAGTATTCAATTAAGCATCTAGTTGTTGGTTGGTATCCCGGTGCTTTGGATTTAGAAAAGTCTAATAAATGTTCATGGTCTTAACCAAGATTACGAGAAAAAAAACGTATTATTATTTGCCAATTTATTGGCATTGGAAATCGTGCCATGTACTTGGTGTAATGTGAAAGAAATTCCATTTGATTCGTTTGGTGTTTGATATGTGTGTGGCACTTAAAAATGCTTAATAATTTTGGTTGTTTTTTTTTTCGTGAGTTTGTTTGTTTTGGTTAGTTTTTCGCCCGTATATCCAAAGTCATTCACATAAATGTCGACGCACCGAACTTCATAGAACTCAATTCCGCGTTCAGCGCACTTCTCAATAATGAAAAAGCCAACTGAGAAATTGTATACATTTTTTTCCATACAGTAAAGTCAGCGACACACAAGATTTGAAAAAAAAATTCAAAATAACAACACAGAAAGACCGAAGAGTTCTCAACAAGAATTCACCTATTTTATTATCTCTCTCTCTGTGTGAGAACAGGTTTGAAAGTTTTGTGCGTTTTTTTTTCTATCTACTTTGGTTTGCCGTTTCATAGCCATGGAGAGCTCAGAGCATCTAAAAAAAAAGGCTCAAGCCACTCGACACGTTGTATCAACTAATAAATTGAACGTGACGCGGTGAAAAATCGGTGCATTGCAACTTGTTGAATGCAAATGGAAATCGAAGATAGCGGCGCTGATTGCATGTGTACGAATTAAATTGCAGCGCATGTAATGGTTTTCAGATTCCATTCGATGAAGGAGAGAATTATTTCGAGAGAAAAACAACTTGATGTTCTGTAGTGCGAGAGAGAGAGAGAGGGAAAGGGAGAGAGAGAGAGATAGAGACGTAGAGACGTGAGCTCAACAAGCACACGGAATGATTATGATGCGAAAAAAAAAATTTTGTTGTGTGCAAAACACGAAATTGTGCTCGACGTGTGTATCGTGTGTAATGTGCGAGTGAATTGCACGAGGGAATATGTAAGGGAAACGTTGGCTAAAAATGCGGCCGTATTTTCGTGTACACGGGACGACCAATAAAGAAGATGAGCCATGAAAATAATGCAAAATTATTGCATTTTTTACAGCCAACGCTGTAACGCAATTGTGTTCTAAAGAAATGCTTGGTAGATTCGCTTAATGGCCGACTCTTCACGTTTCTCGTGTTGTTGTAGCAGCCGAACAGCGAAGCAAGCCTTACAACAACAAAAACAGCAGCAGCAGCAGCAGCAACCAAATGAACGTCAGTTGGTATTTTTGCTTGTATTCCGCTGTGTTGGTCGCATTGTTTCATTTTGTTTTGTCGTTCTGCTCTGTTCTGTCCATCGTCTCGTGAGCTTTCTCTCTCTTTCTCTCACTTTCAACCATGCGCCATCAATGCGAATGAGCTCGAGAAAACGCACTTGAAACTGTCTTTGGCGTTTTTAAATTATATGTCAAGTTGCGTGATGGTTATTACAGTGCGATCAAATAATGAAGGGTATTAAAATTATTACATGCTATCGTCAAGTTATTTTGCGTCATCGTTGGCTTTATCGAAGGTGTAGATAGCAAGTAAATATAAAGATAAAATGAAGTTGAATGTAAAACAAAAATAATACGCACAACGCAGAAAATAAAAATTAAACCAAAGCAAAACTACAAAACTGCCACACAAACTTAAAATTGAAATTGAACGGCAAACGAAAAAATTGCTCAAAAGAGGAAACAAACGAACAACAACAAAAACGAACACAGAACTGCATGGCATCATCGCCACTCTTACGTACACAAAACACACTTCATAAGTTGATTATGCCTATTTTCGTAGCGAACGATGCATGAAGCCCCCTAAAAGAATTTGCAAAGAGGAAACGATACTTTGGCTGCAGAGAATCAACAAAAACCAAACCAAACGGAACGTAATATCGATGGCAAAAGTCACAAATTGTAAGCACGAAGTGATAGTGGTTGGCTGGTGGCGATAAAATAACAACAATCTGGGGCTTTCAATTTTACTCGTAAGATTCATGAACCATTGAAACGGTTCAAAGGCATGTGTTTCACCGTGTTTCCATTGAGCATTCTGCCGAACAACACATGGAAAAATGAGAATCACGACCCACGCTTCACTCGCCACCCGCTTTACCCATTCATATGACAGGCGAACTGCATCACTTCAGCTGGCGTGATTTCTTTTACTTGCCGATTGATTATCTCTTGTCTCCGATTTCTGTCTTTGTTCGATCGTCGACGCTTTTGTTCACATTGTTTTTTCTCGCTCAGGCAAAGAAATATCAAATATCGTTGCTTGTAAACTTTGTGTATATCGTACTGGCTCGTTATAAACACTGTTTATCAAATAGCTATTGAATTCCTCAAATTGCACCATTTTTTTTCCCTCGTGCTCACATGTCATATTGGCTGCCACTTGATACAGTCGCACGCTCTACTATCCAGGTGACTGGTCTAACACTCAAAACTAAACCAAGAAGTACATGCAGAACTAGAATACGAAATTTATAAACAATCGCAGTCGCAAAATATTAACGAAACACTCCGTTTTCTCTGTTGCTTTTCATTTCAAATTCATGTGATGTTTGTCCCAATTTCAATGGCGGCTATAAATTGTGTTGGAGCCAAAAGTTTAAATTGAATCGAGTTAGGCAAGTTAAGCTTGTAGTTTTTCATACGTGCTTCAAAAGCGAGTCGGTTTTTTTTTAAAAATATGACCGTTCATTACATTCAATTGTAATTTGGAACATGTTTTTTGGTGTTTATTATTATTGTCGTCGTTTCCGTTATTTGCTTTGACTAGAACGTGTTTGTTGGCTGTTTCCACCTGATGTGCTTTTTCTTTTTAGCAAAAAAAAAAAACGCAACAACAAATCCGCAAACAATTTATTTTTTTTTAACTTCAATTTCATTAGCTGTGGCGTTATTTTGACTAAAGAATAATACCACCTGGTGTAAGTGGTGTCACAGCACTGGTGTGTATCTCAAATCAATGATCGTGTCAAATTCTCTCTCCCTCCGATTTTGACCGAATTTCGGAAAACTTGTTCACAAAAAAGAAGCACTAAAACTAACTCAATTTATGAGATGAAAGTTTTGCTGGGTTTATTGCCTGAGCAATAAATAAGAATCTCTATAAATAGAAAAGTTGAGGGGCAAATTTAGCAATTGTTTGATTGCTGATTGTGAGAGAGCAAAACAATGACTTTCTTTATCTGGTTTGAATCACAAATCATTCCATCTCTCTCCTTTTCTCTATCTTTCATGTTGTATCCAGTGTGTTTTTTTTATTAGAGTCTCAATTAAATGTAAACAATTTAGACACACAAAAAACGCATAATCATGAGTCAGCGATCATTTTTGTGCATATCATCACACCTTATGGCAGCATGAGTAAAATGTTAAGAAAAATAAAATGGCAATTTCGGTCGAAATGACAACGGCATTGGCTATTGTTGCCTTTAAATCCCACGGCAGTCACAGGTCACATACATTTGCATTGCCTCTGTTAATGCACGCAAAATCTCCATTCACAGCAGATCTTTCACAGAGATTTATCATATCTGTTTTTACTGCATTCACTCTTTTGTATCTGACGATTGAATATTATTTCGCGAAACAAATTGAATAACATTTTCAGCTGCCATGCGTTCAATGTACGGCGCAAATGCCAAATGTAATGCAATGTATTCACATTCGATATGGTTGGCTTTTTCATTCCATCTGAAATGCGATGGAAGAAAGACAAAAGAAAAACAAAAACATAAACAGATGTGTGGTGCTTCAGTTTTGTTTTCCTTTTTTCTTTTGGTGAAGAGTCAAAATCCAAAATTCAAAAACGAAAAACTTCCAAGTCAAAGTCATTGGCCTGATGAGCATGGTTTTCAGCACATTTATGGCGATTAAGCCATTTTCGAATATTGTTTTTTTTTCCAATCTTTGGTGATCAATTAACGGAGCATGCATAAAGAAGTAACATGAAATTTGAAACAACGCCGATTATGAACGAGTTCGAATCGAGAAAGAAACACAGAGAGTCTCTGTCAGTGACAGAGGAAGAAAGGGAGAGAGAGAGAGAAAGAGATTCCAAACATAGTGATCAACGAGAATGTCGAGAGAAAAAAAAACTTTCGCAGCTAATCAAATAACAAAAATAACAACGATTGCCCGTGGGTTTAGTGCTTTCGAGAATGAAATTGGTGTGTGTGTGTGTTATTTTCTTTCTTAGTCAAATGATATGAGATTTTAACTCTCTGTTGCTGTTGATTACATTTAACGATTTACATTTGTGGCCGATGAGCTATCGAATGGGATTTCGATTAAATGCCACCGAAACCTCACCAACCGCACATCATCACAAAATGAAATTTGTGTCGGATTTTCTCTTTTCACTGAAAATTCGTTGATTCTCTTCGGGTATTTCGTTCTCTATTGACATGGGTTTCTTTGCCGTCATTTTTTTCTCGTAATTTTGAAAAAAAAATCAAACTTCGTAATTTATTCAGTTAGCAAATGGCAGCATTATTATAATGTCGATAGGTCGACCTATAAACATGAGCGGTGGAATCAAAACGAAACCAACGAAAAGAACGTGAATAAAAACAAAATATTCCAGCATTCAATTGGATTATGTTTGATGTGCGTGTGTTGCTTGCCAAATGACACAAAGAAAGGTGTAAAAGAGATCGACGACAGTTTTGTTGTTGTTTTCATGCGACACCGATTTTTATTGCATTAAAATAAAAATGCAACGGCAAAAGAAAGAGAAAAAAAAACAAATTAAATAAATTTAAACGGTGCAATTTCGAATTGAGGCGAGGCAAACTGAAATGACGAACAATGCAATGGATTTTTATGCATTTGCCACGGTGTTTGTAACGAAAAAATGAAATATTTTCGAGATTGGAATTTGTGATTATGCAGTTTTATGTTTTACAACGTCTGTTTTTTTTTTCTTCTTCTTCCCCTGACTGTAAATGTGCAGTGCCATTTTTTATGAGGGATAAATTGGTTTGGCACAAACAAAACAAAACAAAACAAAAAACTCAAATGGCACCGTGGCTGAGCCACATCAGCGGCTGTTGAAAAGAATGCACTAATTTTAACATATTTTTATTCAACACTTGCATTTCAAAGATGGCTTTCCATTTGCAATCTGCAATCGCATTGGTATTTTCTTCACCAAATCATTCTTTTTGTTGTTGTTCAAAATGTATTTCATCGCTTGATTGCTCTTTGCGAACCTTGCGAAGGCGGCATTTAATGAAGGTTTCATGCTTTTGTTTTTCTTCAGCTTGAACGTTGAATCAAAGCATCTCGCATCATCTAACTCCCTTTCTCCCGCATAGCGAAACAAAACACACAAAAAAAAACTGTGTCTGTAAACCGAAAATGAGCGGTATCTCTTTTAATTACTACTAAAGGCATCAATTGAGACAAACGAATAGAGGCACAAAACACTTATACAATGGGAACATAAATCGCTGGCTTTTTTCCATCTCCATTTTTAGATTAAAACACACTTTGTTGAAACAGCAACAGCAGCAACGGCAACGGCCAAGCATAGAAAAGCGCACAAAACAGAAAAATACACTTTCTCACTTTTCGCAAACAATTATAAGCCTTACGTTCGTTCACGTAGAAAGGTTCCACAAATAAATTATTAAATTTGGAAGCGAACATAGAGAAAAAAACACTCTGGTGAATGGACTATAATAAAGCGAGTGCGCGCACACTTTGCCTGAAACACAAAGAAAGAGAAGAAAAAACGTTGGTAACTCAGTATCAAAGAGTGCAAATGAATGACGGGCTTAAGACAAAACAAACCTATTCAAATAAATGCTACAAATCGAAAAATGCGTTACAGCAAAAACACCTAAACACAAATAGCGCCAAACCAAACGAAACATAATTGAATTGAAGCCACACCAAAGCAGCATGATTATGTTAATGTAACGGAAATACAGTTTGCATTCCGATGATTTGTTTCGAACGATATGTTTTGGGCATAAATTAAAACGGCCTCAAATATGGTTTTTGAAAAATTACCGTTCAAATATGGTAGCGATGCATTGTAGCGATCATTGCCGCCGTCGTCGCCACCGACTGATTTAACACATGCCAAAACAATTAACAACATAAAAAAAAACTTAATTAGTTTAAATGTTTTATTTATTTATGGTTATTGCACACTTTTTTTTTTTAAAAACAATGTTTTCTATTTTAATTTTAGGTTAAATGATACACGATCCGCTAGGTTATATCATATCCGAATGCATCAATAAGCAATGAAACGTCGAAATAAAATTGCATTGAAGAAATAACAGAAAAAAAAGGAAGCAAAACAAATACGCGTCCGATCAATAAAGTAGCAATCATATGAGAGCCTCAACGCAACGAAATTTTCAAAAAGCGATACAAATCGAAACGAAACGAAAACACACTTCGAATGGATAATTTAGATATAAGTGATTCATTGTCTTCATCATTTCCGTGGTTGCCGTATGGAGCATCGCAATTTTCCGAGTATCATGTGAACGGTGATTTAAGCTATTTTGGGCAGCGCACGGCTATGCTTGAGCCCATCATCGAAGAGACATCCGATGATGATGATGTGAGCTGCGGTCATGTGTGGACCCACAATGATAATCAATGGAGTTCCGAATCTGAAGCTGGTTCGGTGATCCGTGTTGAACTTATTCAAGGTAAACACTTAAAATGCTGAAGAAACAAAAAAACACATTTTAACATTTAATTGCTTCAAGTCTTCAATTGTTTTGTGTACGATTTGCATCTTAAAATTGTAAATCCATCCATCAAAAGAATGGCCGTTATTGTGGGCTGAAATTTTCCATTTCATTAAATTGAAAGTGAAAAAAAAAAATCGGTGCAAAAATGTAAATAATGGTAATCATTTATTTAGTTTGCTATGAGGTATCTCCGCCGCTAGCTTACGGGCTAGCGAAATTCATGCAATTTCCATTAAGACAATCCTATTATTTGATTGCGTTTTGGAATCAGAAAATAGTATGATTTTCACAATTGAATAGCTAATAAATTTGATTGCCATTTGTGCGTTTTTTTTTGAGAGTGTGCAAGGCATTCGGCAAAAATGCTAATCGACCGCAACAATTTTTTTTTTTGTTCATGCTTTTGCTCACACGTCCAACGGTTCGAAAGACGTGTGCACAATACTCTGTTCATGCTGATAATGATGAGGCAATTTAATGTATTTCTTTTGAATTCAGTTTTTCTTTTCATCATTTCGTTTTCACATTCAATACCGTTTTCATATATTTGTGTTTTAATTTCAGAAGCCGATACCATTTCGGAAAGGGATTTTGCGTGCCCGCCAAAGCGTCGAAAGCAAGACGAAAACGATGATGATGTAGTGCTGCGAAAGTCCACATTTAGTGATGACTATAAATATCGAATCGATCTCCTCGAACCATCACAAAATGATGCATTTACAAAACGGTATGAAAAACTTCACCAAAAAGACTCTTCAGTGAAGAGTATCAAATTCATAGAGAAATTTATTGCCGATATGAATCGCAACACAAAAAAAAAACGATTTGTTTCATTCAAATGGGTTTTCTTTTGTATTTTTATTTTAGATTTTGCATAGATCCCGTGAGCTATGATCGATTCTCAGATCCGGATAGTTTATCGTTTAACTCATTAAGTCGTTCATCATCGTTAATTCAATTCGAATCGTTAGAGCGTCAAATGCAAACGGGTGATACATTTGGCGGTTCATCTCCATTTTTGAATAATTTGGTGATAGCACCAGAGCCAACATCTAAAATTGAATACCATCCAACGCCAATCAAATCCACCGAAACGACCAATGACGCAAATTCAACGGTGCGCAATTACTATGACATTGAGAAAATCGATTTTAATTCGGCACTATTTTTAAATTGTCAAGAACAGACAAGTTCATCTGAGTCAAGCTACTCAACCGACAATAGCATTTATTATTCAGATAATCAGCCCGATGTTGAACAAACAATTGCAAAAGAGAAATTACAACGGACGACACCACAGAGCGCCAAAATGGCATTTCGAAATAAGAATTCCGTTGAGAATCTGAGTGAGGATAGCGGCTACGGTGAATTCCCATCGATAAAATGCCGTTCGAAGAGCATACCCACATTAAATCAAGATCAATTAATCGAAGCAGATGAAGATTTGGATAATCATCGTAGTTTAAATAATATCAACCAACGAAATACAAACCGTTGTAATGGTGTACCATTTAATTCAAAAATAAACTCGACACCAGCCGAAAATGTACGATCACATGACACGTCGAATGTGTTCGGTGCATCCAAAAATAGCCGACGTGAACGCGATTGGAGTGATGAGCATGGTTTTGCCGCGCCAACAAACGCAAATGGCGTCAGTAGTAAAAAATCCGCTTCATCAACATCGTTGCAGAACACACAGTCAACGAGTTTGCCAGATATTTCAGCTCATTTTGCTGACGATTACGGTACTAAACACATTTTTCTTTCACTTCCTTTCTGTATTTTTGGACTGTGTCCTTTTGAATTGGACCAGGAAATCATTATACAAAAAGGTCAATCGGCTAACAATTTTCATGTGTTTTCTTTATTTTTTTCTTTATCTCGCTCTTTTGTCTGCATTTTAGATAACAACGAATCGATATTTTACTGTGACACAACCAATTCGAATCGAAAATCAAAACGAAATACCGTGTGTGGTGATTTGTTAAGTGAAACAGCATCATTGCACAAAGATTCATTTAGTGTTTCAAGTGTACCGAACAATTTGAATATATTCACTGCACAATGCACAACAAATGCCGATATTGATGTGACAGCATCAAACGAGAGCTGGACATCAAAGAACCAACGATACACTATAAATAATCCTTGGCAAGAGCCGCCGCCGCCGCCGTCGTCGTCGTCGTCGACCACCACCAAAGTGCCGAGTATTGCAAATCGTAATTTTGATTTGGCTCGAGCATTTGGTGAAGTTGATTATCACAGCTCCATCTCACCGTCATCGTCCGCACCGCAAACATTTCAACAGCAAAAAATCATTAACTCAAGTTACAGTAATTTAACCATTTTAGATTATTCCGGAAGCACCGAGCGTATACGGAATCAATTACGTGCAATGGCAGAAAGTCAAAAACGTAACAGCATATCGAGTAATCGAAGTAGTACCGGTAGCACGGGCAGCACTGAATTTAGTAAATGTAATTTTTTGCTGGATGAAATATCGGCCCACTTCGATAAAAGTTTATCGATTTTAAACGATAAAGGCAGTTTTGATGATGAAACCGATCATGTTCCAGAGCCAGTACGTGAAATAAATGAGATTCCACGACATGTGAAACAACCGCCACCATTGCCACCGCAACCGCCACCCAGACGACAACATCCAACAAAACGGGTCATTTCAAAAGCAGAACGAGACACAAAAGCTAGTTCTGAACTCATCGAAAATGCCAAACCGTTCACATTCGATCGTGATCCAACCAATCTGAAAACATGCTATACCGAAAGTTTAGAACGATGCAATGTGGATTTTGAATCATCAAATAGCATAAATCTATTGGAACAAGAGAAAATCGTACATACATCAAATCAATTCCGACCGGCCAACCAATCAACACCAGCTAAGCGGGAGATGGTTGCTAGTACACCGAATTTAATTCAACATCGATCTGATGTTGCCACTAGTGAAGAGTGCTTACATTCATCAAGTGCCTATAATTCCTTAAATCCATTGCCACAAACTGAATGTCCACAAACCAAAGGCATTTTATCGGCTGGTTCGCGGAATTCATTGGGCAAAGGTGTCAGTTTTTATCCATATGTTTCACAAATTAGCTGGCAAGAGCAATCGTCGGAAGAAACAGCCGAGCCCAGTGATACTGAAATCAGGTAAATATAAAGACTTTTTATTTTTGGTTCTTGTGTCAAAATGAACACTGTTTATTCGTAATTCTTTAGTGATCATTTAAGATACTTAACACATTGTTTGAGAGTTTGAGATTCTTTTTGAAATCTCAGAGAAACACACACACACACATTGAGATACCGAAAGCGATATGAAGAGCATATTTGTTTTGTGTGCGGTGTGCACCAACGGTGCATTTCCTGTGGCTGATGCATTTTTCTTTTATTGTATGCGATTGTTCGACTGTGATTTTTCGGCTGCAGGTAGACCAACCGAGACCATTGAACAAATGAATCAACATACCAAAAATGTTGACTTTACACTTTGATTTTTTTTTCATTGCTGATGCTGTTGTTGTTGTTGTTGCTTCGGTTATTACTTCATTCAAACAACGCAAAACCATGTATGATGTCAGCCGATCTCTTGAATAAGAGATTCATTTAAATTCTTCTGACTTTTTAAACAGCATATATACAACACCCATTCGTATTCAGTTGGAATTGAAATAGAATGAAAAAAAGAGACTGTTGTTTGAAATGCGTTTTAATTTAAAGTCAATAGATGTGCTTGTTTGGGTGTGTATTGAGTGTGTACATGAGGCATACATGCGCACCGAGCTACACATGAGCCGCACAATCGGTACACACACTCAATGTTTATTTACATTCTTGACTTGATTCATCGCGTAACATTTTACATCGTGTTTGCGCGCTTTCAATTTTCTTGTTTTGTTGTTGTTGTTGTTGTTGTTTTTTTTATCTGATTTAAATTAAAAGCAGAAGGTTGGTTAAGGCAGATCTCGAATCGACGAGATTCACAAATGCGCCAAACATTTAAATAGACAAAATACAGAGAGATAAAATAATCCGATGGTTTTTCGCTTGAATTTGTTTTGCTCTATTGAACGAAAAAAAAAGCAATCTCTTTGAGCATTCGCAGTACATAAATATCTCATTTCACACAACACATCGGATGGATCGCATTTGTCTCGTGGACGGCAATTTTTTGTTTTGTAAATGTCTTTTCACGAATTCCATGTTGTTAGTATGATAGTCAATATAAATGTCAAGATCGTTGATAAAAAAAAAACATTCCACGCATTTTGAATAATTTTCAAAAGCAGCAGCAGCAACAAAAATCAGGCAAAAAGTTGGAAAAATGCAAAGTAGCCAACGATAAAATTGGCTCAAGAACAATTTTCACTCAAACACATTTTGACTTCATTTTTAAGATTGCCATTTCCATGGCAATTTAGCATCTAATTTCAATAAAATGTCAATTTAATTGAGATTAAATTGCTCGGAGAGTCTGAAACAAACGAAATTTTAGTTCGATATCAATTATCATAATTAAAATCGCATTCAATGAATCAATAGCAATTGTTCGTGTGTCAATTTTTAATGGCATTTTTATGCTATTTCATTCTACAAAAAAGCCGCGTATGTGTGTGTGTGTGTGTATTTTTTGTATTTCTTTGGCAAAAATAAATGTGAATGTAAAATACGAATATATCAATTAGCTTATAGAGGACGAAGTCTGAAGATGTTCAATTGAATATAATCATAACTAATTTAAAAAAAAAATTCTAAATTCCACAGTGACAATAATAAAAATTACAACGATATGAGTAATTCATCAAGTACCAGCATTCTATTGCCATCGTCGGAACCAACACAGTCAAACGAAAGTATAAACAATGGCACAGCCGTAACGAATACAGTCGCAGCGTCAACAGTGCCCATAGCCGTCACAGCATTAGCAGCAACAGAAACAGAAACAGCAACAGCCACACCAACCCATACACAGACAGACGACGAGCCGTACGACACTAATGATTCCAGTGCGGTAGATAGTTGTGATGATGATTTGTACTATGAGACACAGCCACGATCGTTAGCAGCATTGGCTGAGCGAGACAGACGACGCGAGCAACTGTATCTACAGAAGCTGGCGAAACGGCAACAGCATGAGCAAAGTGTAAACACAAGCATAGATCGTAATGTTTTGGTGGACAAACGAAACGGTATGTCGATTCAAACGAATGCATTTGACAGCAGTTCAGCGATGATCGTCAATGAGTGTAGATTGTCATGCGATGAAAATAATGTGACTGAAAAACGTTCGAGTGGCAATGATTTAAACACTATATCAAGTGCGGTGCAAACAGTAACAACGGCAAATAGTCCAAGTAAAATTCAATTGAATAATAATAAAAATCCAAATAAGCGTGTAATTGGTGCTCGACCAAATATTGTGGGCGGTGGTGTGAATAAGCAACAAACAAACGCAATACAAAATATGGACAATAAATCAAGTGTTAGTGCTATGAATGTGCCAGTATCAACAGCGGCAACAGGTAAATGTACTTCGTTGCCACCGAAAATGAATTTCGATCATAAAAAACCGAAACCGGGATTTTTGTCGCGTTTTACAAATTTCCGGTTTTCATTGCGCGGCAGCAAAAAGAAATTAAAATCCATTGAGCATACGGTGCCACCGCAAAATGCTGCAAATAATATTGTGCTTGTGTCAACAAGAAGTGCACCGAATAGCCCAGAGTCACTTGCCACAAATGATCAAGTGGCCATGCGAAATCGAACAAACAACGGTGGCTCACGAGCGGGCTGCTATCAACGAAATTCGATGCGAAGTAATGAATTCGAGTATATCCCATTGAAAGATCCGATTGCGGTTGTATTTGATACACCAAATCAAACAAGTGATAACAAGCGTATGGGCAACGTGATGACAGCCACCAATACAAACAATCCCAATGCCATTGCACAGCGAAATGCGATAAAGAATGCAAAGAATGATAACAACAGCATTGCTGTTGCTACTGCTGCTGCTGCTGCGGCGGCTGTTATTGCTGCTGAGAAAAAGAATAATGTTGTGACATCAAAACCACCACTACCACGGCAGCCTCCACGTGTAGTTGGGGTGTGCGCAAAACAACCATCCACACCATCAACAGCTACACCATTGGGCTCTTATCAGACAGGCCATAAAGCGGCTACATTGGCACAATCAAATCCACAACGTGAAGGAGTAAAACAACGTCATGCGCATCAACAGCGTGCCACATCGGCACCGCGCGAAATCAATTTTACCAACCATACTGATAATGGCAAACACTTCCATTATTTGGCAAACGATGATGATTATCAGTTGCTTTCCAGTCGACAAACGAGCGAGTCTAAAACGCGTGGCGGTCTCTTAAAAGGTGCTGTATCAAGTGATGGTCTATTGATGGATGTGACGGAAAATAGTTTTTGTACGACGGGTGGTGGTGGTGACGATGAAGAGGACGAAGATGATGGTAAAATTGGACTCATCGAAACGAATCTTGACACCGATGAAACGATTATCTCCGGTAAAACACGTAGTTTAATGGAGCTTGGCCCTCAAATGGCAACACGTTCAAGTGCCAGAACGGTCAATTCACGTCTAGGTAAACATGGTGCTAAAGGACAAGATCCAACAACCATCGAACCACGAAGACCCCATAAGAGTATGGAATTTTTATTGGATAAAGAAAATCAACGATTCGTGTTGGTAAGTCAAATTCAAATTAAAAACCAAGTGCGCTTTTGATTAAGAATACAATAAATAACAAAAATGAAAATGAAAGAATGGGGAGGGAAACAGAAAACTATTTAAATGCGCTAAAGAAGGAAACACAGGAAACGAAACGTGTTAGAATCCCAAAACGAAACTGAGAAAAAAAAAGACAAGACAATTGTTTGAGAAAAATTGTGACATACAAAAGAAGTGAACAGTATTTAGAAGTAGAATGAGAAAGACGGGAGGCAGAGAAAAAAAAATGGCAGAGGAATACAAAGCAAAGCAGTTTGTTGGCTCAATGAAATGTGGTGGAGAGAGAAAAAAAAGAAGAAGAGAAAAGATTACACTTCAGATTGTGTCCGTGCGCTCGCTTCATGTTGTTCAAAGGCATTCTCTCGTTTGCATGGAATGTATTTTCCATATTGAACACCACGTCAGCCATGTACAATGAATATTCAGCATAAGTTAGCCAAATACACCAAAAGCAAGACAGATAAAACGATAAAGGCCCAACTTAATGTCTATACACATCAAACTTCCAGTACAACGGTTTAATTCAACTGGTATTTTTCAGTGTGCTCTTTTTATTCTCTGGCTGCTTTTCGTGTTGTTGTTTTTTTTTCGTAACTGATTGCCAGCTTCGAGCTCTCCAATTGAAATTGTTATTTTCAGCACTCGTTTCACTGTGTTGTTGTTTTTTTTATTCATTCATTTTGTATATGCTCGTTGACTGTTTGGCTGATGTGTTAGTTCTTTGTCATGCTTTGTGCCGCACGTTTCCCATACATTAATCTATGTTCTGTGCATGAAACATAAGCGCGCACGTTTATGAGCCATGCACTCAATTCGAAATAGTGAACACAGTTCAACAACATCCTGCCCTATGCTTTTATGCATTCATATTTATTCCAATCATTTACACACACACACACACACAAACATTTACAAGCCGCTCAAGCACACCGTTGCTACATTTCGATGCTTCACTGAAACTGCATAATGTTTGTTGACAATAAAATTGAATCGACCCAATGCAATTGTTCCAACAACACTCAGTCCACTGACAATATAAAAAAAAAACAACAAACAACCAACAATGTTTAGAATGTAGAAAAAATTGAAACACGAATAATAATTAGAAAGAGAACGAAAAAGAAGAAGTGACACGAAAGAAAGGAGCGTAGAAAAGTCGAAAGAGAAGCCATAATCATGCTCATATTGAGAGCGCAATTAACAAATTGCGCCAATGATACATTACATGCGACAATCAATACCTTCCAACTGATTGTAAAACCATTGTCGAACCATGTGGCGATGTTTACACATAAATCAATAATTTTATTCAATCTTTAAATGAAATCAATTGAGCTGCTGATAAATGGGAAAATACAACACATTTTTTTTCTATACAGCTGTATACAGTTACTATCTAATATCAAGCGCATCGAACCTAATGGTAATCGATAAGTGTGTGTGTGTGTGTGAGTATTTGAAGTTTGTGTGTATGAACAGTGAGAAAGATTAATCATTCAGTTGTGGTTGTAATAACGGAAAGTAAATGATGGAAAATGTTCTGAATAAATCGAAACCAAAGAAATTGAATGAACAAAGACCAATTCCGAATGTGTGTGTGTGTGTGTGTGTGCAAAACGATGATGAGCGATATTTTCAATATAGAATATAAAAAACGCGTGTGTGAAGATGAAGCCACACGAACACTTCATTTATTTTGATTAGGTGACGATGAAAATGTGATGCATTTACATTAACAGCAACTCAGCGGATTGTTCCAAATAGAAAATAGCACAAAAACAAACAACAAACCTTTGGACAGATTGTGGACAGATGAATGTAAACATAAGCATTACTTCCACTTGAATACCAGAGCTAATGAAACTATCGACTCATACCCAGCCACCCAGTCAACCTAGGCTGATCAGCCATGATATTTTTCTCTATCTCCCTTCTATTTATCGCTAGAATCAGCAAACACCACTGATTCAAATCAATATGCGCGTTCAAATCACCGCGTCCGAACTCATTCATCGAACCAGGTTCATTTACTTGCGCGCACAATTTTTTTTCTAACAATCTCAAGCAATTTCCATGCCCAAATGGACATACACACATTTTCATGACATAAGCACGCTTCACACATTGTAAACGTTATGTGATGATGGTGTGTGTGTTTTTTTTTATTTATCTATATTCATGTTTCTGATCACGCGTTACAAAATGTAATTTATACGGCCGTTGTAAAAATGGCCATGGCAAAATATAAGTAAAATCCAAATGAATTCGAAACAGAATGGAACACACGAAAAAAACGAGTGTATAAAATCATTATCAGAAAATGAAATGTTCGCGTTGTTGTTGTTGAACACGAGAAATATAGAGCATTGGCATTATGTGAGATATCTAACGTGAAAAATTATGAACGTTCTAATTTTTTTTTTTTAGTTCGCTTGCTCCAAAGGCGTTAATTTCAGGCTGTTTTTAATTAAATTGCCATTCAACTGCGCACAAATTGAAGCGCATTACCGATCGTATGCCAATTTTATATACATATGATAAATATTTGAACTTGCCTAGTGAAAAAATCATGCAAAGCAACTTGATTTGACGTTCGTTATAGATAACACTCGAATTGGTTTAAACCATAGTCACAAAAAGTCGTCTTAATTCATGAAATTTCGTGTTTATTTTTTTTTCAGTCATGTCCGGAATGTGATATCACACATTACAAAACTGTGAATTAACCTTCGCATTGGTTGTATATTAATGAGTTATTTGCTAATTTTATTTTGATTAGCCCCCCCAAAAAAACAACAACAACACAGTTTTCGATATAATTCTATCATCGAAATGATAAGCACGAGCTGTAATATTCGCTCAAAGTCATCCCACAGTGGCAATAGACGGGTTTAAAATAAAACACGATTTTTTCTTGTTGCCACTCCATTTATGGATTGAATATACATATTGTTGGGAATTTTATTCCCGCACGATATGAATTACGATTACTAAAATGAATGCCTCAATCAACGTTTTCCGTTTTCAGTGAATTCAATCTCAACAATAAAACAAATAGCAAACCAGCAAAACGAATAGGCCTGTTGCGAACAAAACGAATTTATCACGTCAGTCGATTCAAATAGCCAGACAATTGCAACCGATTTCCCTTACTTCCTTTTCAAAAAAAAAAAAAAAAATCGAAGATTTTTGTGCATGGCGTTTATTTATTTAAAGTGAATTTTGTCGATAACCTTCGGTGAATCCAGCAAACAATTTGCATAAATTATATGCGGTGAAAATCGGTTGATTTCCAGAGGTTTGAAAGCACTTCACTAGATGAAATTTATAGGCACTATTGTTTATTGCTTCAGTCAGTTTTGTGCAGTTTTTGTTGTTGTTCATTTTTCCATTTGATTTAGTATTACAAATTGTGAGCTCGTAAATACATAGTATTTCTCTAGATGAAAGATGCAAATAAGTTATATGAAATAACTTCATAAAAGTGGTGATAAAATGAGACTCGATATGGAAAGGCCGCCAAATAAAGTAATCTAATCAGCTATTGTTGAAGTATTTAGTAGTTTTTGGAGTTGATTTTTAGCAAAATCGTTGATTTAGAGTCAGACAGTCGACAAGTTTACCTCAAATTTACTTTTAGTCACTAAAATGTTTGGCATTAAGGCATTGAGCCCAAAGCCCTGAATCGTTAATAATCGGCTATAATGACTGAAAAATCATTTATGCGAACGAAGTATATGGTTGTCTAATGGGGATTTTGTCGATTAATACGATGTCACCTACACACGAAAAAAAAAATCTACCTTTGATTTAACTCTTGTCGTCGTATCAATTTTGAAAATGAATGGCAAATTGCTCGTTTTGTATCGCATCATAAATGAAATCTGACGTGCATCTCCTCATCGAAAATGATTACGTTTTTTTATTGTTGCTTTGATTCGTGTGGCATAGATTGTCGTCATTCATGACAACTTCATTCCATTCAAAACGACAACAAACGGCTGACAACCTACGACGATGAGATAAAAACCCGCACAACAATAGCCGACGATGGCTGCATACAGAAAAATGACGACCGCCTGATAGATTATAATTCAATACTTGATTAATTGTTTATCAGAAGGGAAACGAGCGCAGAAAAAAAAATAGAGAGAGGTTTGAAATTTGCGTGGCTTGAAATGCAAATTGTGGTGCTCAGCCAACGGCAATAGTGGGCTCAAGCACAAGCACACGCTCACAAAATGCGCACATAAATTGTACGTAATTAGAAATAGAGAGAGAGAAAAAAAAAACAACCATTTCTCTGTAGGAATTATAAGTGTAATGCCATGGAAACTGTGCTCTTAATGCTTATGCAATTTTTTGCTTGTTGCAACTTTGCAACTGTATCTGGATCTATTTTCTAGACAACAACAACAAAATAAACACAAATAGAGTTAGCTTAGAGTTGCACACACAAAAAAAACTGTGTATACACTTTTCTGACGCTTCATCCGGCAGCCGGATGGTTGGCTCTCTTTTTTTGTCTGTATGATTTTGCCGTTTGAAAATGGTTTTTCTGATGAATTTCAGTTCGTGTGCTGATTTTTGCTATTCCAAATTAAAAATTGGTGTCAATTATATGAATTTTAATGACGCAGAACATCGAGTGACAATTGAGCACAGTTATTTTTTCTTTTCGCTTCTTCTTCTTGATTTAATTTTTGTTCAAATGTAGTACAAATAAACGTCGTATGACGCAGAGCCGAAGGTCAAGACTAGATTTTATTATCACTGAATCGCTGCGCATTTGAGATCCACATTTAATTTTTGTCCAATCAACACGACGGACGAATCACAGTTTAAAAATAAAAATAAACATTTTGTTTATGTATATTTTGCAAACAAAATATTTGTTTGTCGTTCGATTGTGAGGTAGAATTTTGTTTTCAACCGTTGACTACTGTCATTTTCATTGCCAAATTTTGCCCGCAAGGCGCTTCAACCATTCTAAGGCTCTCGCCAGTGTTCACAATTGGATTTGGAAGCAGACAGGTTTCGGACCAGTTTAGAGCCAAACCGTTCAACATCAAAATATCATCACATTCTGAGAGAGTCCGAAAAACGCCCAAAAATCATCCGATTTCGAACGCTGATTTCTCACAGAATATTATCACGTTGAAGCTATAATTTTCTGTACATTTTTTACTTTCCGTTCGTCATTCAACATCGAATCAGATCACTCATTTTGACACCAAATAGTTAATCTCTGTGCACTCCAGTTATATCATGTTTCTTTTATGTGACAATTTTCGGTTGTCATTAAATGAATGATGTGTTAGAAAGCGCAATGAACATCTATCTAAATAACCTCACGAAGAAACGGTTTTTGTGAGAGAAAATTCGTCTGTGATTCATGTACAATAGACAGTACACACGCACACGTTTAACACACCAAGTCAATTGTGTGTTAATTTAATCGTCTGTCTTTCATTTGGTAAAGCACAAAGTACTCCATTGTCAATGGGTTTGTTTTTTTTTATTTTGAAAAAGAAATGAGTTTTTTTTCGCGCGCGAGGCGCATTCGTCGCCATTTATATGCCATTGACAAAAGAGACACATAATAGCCGCACAACAATCACAGTAGTGAAAGAAGAGAAGAATGAGTTGAGTGTGTGTGTGTGTTTTCGGTGATTGTATGATCTACACGAAGAGAAACCACGTACCAAGCAATCACCGAACCAACTGAATTAATTTAATGGCTACAAGAGACACTGAAGCACCGAGAACCGATTTACATGCCGCCTGAACATTCGATAGCTTAATCATGGAGCAATTTTACATTTTAATAATGCGTGTTGGAAACAAAAACATACCGTTCTTCGTACTCATTCCACTACTTCGAATGGCATAGATTCGGTTTGATAAATTTTTGTTTTTTTTTTCGCATGAAATTCGACCAAATGATATTCCATTCTGTGAAACAATAGCGTCAGAATTTGTGTGAGTTACATCAAAATGATAAATTGAGTGGTATTTTTGTTGCTGTTGTTGAATGTAAACACGAATAAAAATATATGTAAAGAACAGAGTGTGATCGTTACCAGAACGATAAATTGTTAATCCACTACAACGCCTAGGCTTTTGAAACGATTGGAAACCATAACGACCAAAATACGAGCCAAGGCACACTGTGACTACTGTGTGCCACCACTCGGCTGATAGGTCGAAATGTCGTAAATAAACAACACTCTGTCGCGGTTCATTCATGGTCATTCAACCTAAGAAGAAGAAATAAAAACAAAAGCACCCAGAAGAAAAGCGAAAAACAACGACAACAGCAGCAGCGACCGTGAGCGCCTATGGGTTTTAAACATTTCACCCAACAATTTGATAATGTATTTTCGTTCAAAGTGCACATTGCACTTCAATGACTGCATTTACTCTCATTGTTTTCTTTCTCTCTATCTGTCTCTTTCATTGGCATTTGTTCGCCGCTGTTTATTATTTCAATTTCATTGCATTCTCGCCTGATTATGCTCTTTTGTTTAAACAAGAAAAAAAATGTAATGCGTCTAATTATTAGTTTCATGGACTTGCATGTAATCAAATTGACTGAAAATGTGCGTGATACATGATGGAGTGAATGTGTCATTCGAATTAGCCAAAGCGATACATATTCGAGCCGGCGGTTAATTGAAATGAAAATATAAGAGAAAGAAAGAGACTAAAAGTCACAGCCAAATACACGCCCCACAATTTTTGTTGTTGTTGTTTCGTTTCAAGGGGAAATAAGTCAAACCGAAAGTGAATTGCTGTGCTGATTTTTCATGAAAACAGTCGGAATCGACAGATCATCTTTTTAATCCATGGGGTCATGCCACTGAAACTGCACGAAGCAACCAACTTCAATTTGATTGAATTAATATTTCGATTTATTAAAGAGCCCCAACGAACGATGAATGACAATTGAATCGCAGACAATTTCTCGCATTCAATAAACGACAATGGCAACGGCAACGTCACACACACACACACACTCACCGCCAATAATCGTCTTTGGCATTCTTTACGGAATTCGGAAGGCAACTTGCACTCAGTGTATAAACTGAAACACATATGAAAAACCTCACGCATGAGCCTATAATTTTAAATGGCATATTTCATGTTGGTTTTCATATATTCACTTCCATTACATGATATTATGCAGTTGAATCCATTTAACGTTTTAACGGCAAACGGCAACTTTTAATGGATTTTGACTTCATCGAAACGGACACAAAAATAAAATATATGTGTATTTGTGCTCGTGCGCCCATCCATCGTTCGCAGTTTTGTTGTTGTTGCTGTTGTTGTTTTTTTTCTCGCTTAAGCCCATTTAAGTGGCGTGGATCGGCCGGTATTACTGGCTACTACACTTTGTATCAACCAAAACCGGAGAGTTTTCGGAAAGGGGACCAAAATATAAATTATTGCATGGTATGATATAAATTGCAAATTGTAGCTATGGCTCGGCTGAATTCACCCAGCCAATAGGCGGTTTTTTGTTGTTGTTGTTGTCGTATGCGTAGTCTAACACTCGCTACTGCTGCGGTTGTTGCTTGCTGCTGGCAGTTATTTGTTTTTGCTCGTTGATTGTTTGCAGTTTTACTGTTTTGGCGTATGTGCGTGGATTTGCTATTTTTAATTTCATCGGGTCTCTTTCATATCGCTAAAAATGTATAACATCTGGCTGTAGTGGCAATATTCCGTGATTCGCATTCAGAAAAGAAAAACAAACGAAACAAATATGATCAGCATTGCTTTTTGCAATCGACAGAGTATACGATTTAGACAGAAACAAGCTGAAATGAATAAAAATAAAAAAAAAACAATCCGTTTGTGGACGCAAATATGTGCGCATTGCATAGGCCTACATTTCAATCGACACACACACACACACACATATCGGCATTAATGGAAAAGTTCACAAGATCGACAAGCGATTAAATGAGATATTGAATTCAAGATTTGGTGGAAATATTCTCAGCAGCACGATTTGTTTGCATAGTGCCCCAAAAATGTCATTGTCTTGGTGCACCTTTTAATTTCAAATACTGAACAAATAAACAACTGCAAACGATGTGGCTTTTCTCTCTCTATCTCTCTCTCTCTCTCTGTGTATCTGTGGTTTTCTTCACAATCGACATTAAACTGTGCAATTATTAGGGTGTGAGAGTTGAATTAAATGCATTTTCATCGCTATATGCAGCAACAATCTAAAACACAACTGTATAATTTCATCTTCACGTTCGTTTATTTGCGTGTGCCGTGCACAAATGTGGAATATTTTCGTGCTTTTGGTGTTTGTGTGTTTTCTATTTTGTTTCGTTCGAAGTGCTGAGCATGGAAAAAGCCGCAAGCACACACACAAAAAACTTTCTATTTTTTTTTTCTTGAGCGCATTTTTCGCCTGCAGTGCCATTCGATTCGACGATTCCGAATCGATTTCGACGGAATTTCGACTGGAATTATTTTTTTTTCGTCTATCCATTTATTTTCTGAAATTTATCTGCGCGATTGCACAAAATCTGCATTTGATAAAATTCATTTGTTGTTGTTTTTTTTGTGTGTCTGTGCTCGACCAGCATCAATAATAGCAATTGCAGATTGCAGAAGCCATAGTTAGCGATGTATTTTAACATCTAAAGAGAAACAACTCTAATATTTGTCGCTATTCATATGTTGAAATTGAGATTGAGCAACCGGAAAAACAAACGGTACATCACAATACACTCGGTATAATGTTGATGAACCATTTGAAATGATAATAAAATAGCTGGCACGACTGGCGAAAAAAGAGAAAATCTATGTTGACCTCGCCACAGATGAAAATCCACTCGTTCGCTCACGATCATGTCACAAAATGCCGTTTTTTTTAAAAATATGAAAACTGGAAATTTCACGTAGCCACTTAAATAAAAATGACTATATTTTCGAAAAACAACAAGGCACGATCTCATTTTTTTGACCGATGTTTGACAGCCAAATTAGCCAAATCAAATAATTTCAACGAACAGCCAATACAATGGCTTTCATTTGTTGTTTCATTGTTGCCAAATAGAAATTGTTCTAAAAATATTGTTCCCTTTTTGCTCAGTTCCTTAGTTTGCACATCGAAATGAAACAGATGCTTCAATAATAATAAACTGCTCGCCTGAAATGCCATAAAGTGCTTTCAATAAATTTATGACGAACAAAAGAGAGAAAAAAACACCAATTTGCAACATGAACTATCGATTTCATCAAACAGCAGAAGCGAAATGAATGTGTGTAATAGAAACAAAGAAGTTAAAAATGCTTGTTCAATATCTTGAATTCGTTCCTCATATCTGAAAGGATATATGAAACAGAAGACTAGGAAAAACACATTACAAAATTTCTTCATCGCCGAAGAAAAGCCACATGTGTTTCAACCATATGATCAGTTTGCAGCCAAAAAACATTTATGCTGGCTCTGCGCCATAAAATTCTCAGTAAAAGTCGCTCAACCAACGCCAACAAGCGAAACAACAACAACATAGCGAGAGAAAAAAAATATAATACAATGCTTACAGAAATTTGAACGCATTGAAAAAACAAAACAAAGAGCCCACAAATGAGAATAAAAGAATACAAGTGAGTTGAGAGACGTCGATGCAAATGGACAAAAAAATGAATTGACGTTAAAAAAAAGGGAATTTTAAATGCCATGTTGAAAGAATGAGCCATAAGCCAACGGGATCAGTTGTAAGCAAACATTATCTTTTTTTATTATGTTGGACTGTCTGTGATTTTTATCTCAGATGGTTGGGGTTTGTTGCCACCGCTGCCGCTACAGTTGCTGTGCTACCATTTGACTGAATTTTGAGTTGCATTCCAAACTGCGACTTGCAGCAAATTAACATTTTAATGGTGAATCTAGCATGAGATGATGATTTTGATGATAAAAAATGGACCGTGAAACGAACATGCTTTATATTTTCAATATGCTTAAGCACAATGCACAGCCACACACAACAACAACAAAAATGAAGCACAAAAAGTATGAAGCGATCAAGTGCACACAAACAGCCATAAGCCACCGCACAACACCATCACATCAACATACCACCATACTGCATCACCGATGCACACATTCACTCACTCAATCTCGCGTCCCATTTCAAGATGAAAAAAAAAAAACAACTTAAAATATTTACATTCAATCTGAATGAAAATTTGGTATTTTCTGGTGTAAAATTAATTCCAGCGTTGCCGTTGTTGTTTTATGAAAACATTGAGAATAAACACGAATTGGTTGTGGTAGCACGATGGATTTTCTTTTTTCATTTGCCGCTGCTTCTTTGGCTGACATTGTGTGTTTAGAAGAAGTATTGCTTACGTTTTGTACGGTCGCATGTTGATTGGTGATGTAGAAAGCGATTAAAAAAACAAAAAATTTTAATGCATGTAACACGATACGATTTGCTGAATGCAATGGAAACGAATCGTCCGGAAACTGAAATTCAAATGAAAAATCCACCACACCAAACTCACACTCGCATTAAAAACAACCGAGCCAAAACGATTTACTATAGTTTAACTCAACAGAAATCATTCTCAATTTGCCAGCTCCAGTACAATCAAACGACACCATTCCGGTGAATTTGTTATGTGATACTTTATTCGTTTATAAGTTAATTCATTTCAATAAAAAATATACGACACTGGCGATATATTGTTCTGGTAAACCAAAAAAAACTACTGGCTGACCACGAAATTGAAACGTCGAAATACGATGACATTTATTGCTGTCGCTTTCCGTTGACGCTTTTTGCTCCACATTTCTTTGAATTTGTTACATTTTTTTGAAATTGAAGTGAACTAAACACTGTTAAGTCATTGGTGTACATGTAACATTTAGTATTTCACATCATTTTTTTTAAAGAGTGATGCCATTCTGTTCAAGCGAATCTATTGTAATCGATAGAGAATAGGAGAGCAGTTCAGTGTAAGATTTTCACATTTACGGCATAGAATGAGGGAAAAAAAATGAATCAACCATCAATTCAAAGCTCGATTTAATAGCAGAGCAGTAGCATGTTCATGATATAATCCGTTGTTGAAATGTTCTCTTCGTGTCGCTTCTCACTTCTCTCACGATATACGCAAACTATGCAATTTTCGCCCAATTGAAGTGCGCATGACGCCAATTTTTAAAAGCTCACACACAAAATACACCCTTACACGAAACCCCCCGATGTCGATGTATTTGTGTTGCGCGGCGTACGAACGATAGCCCACAGTAAATGTTAAACAACAAGCTTTCTCATTCGGTTGTGTGTTTCATTTCATGTTTTCCATTCCAATCCATGAACAAAACGCAACACCATCGAATGCAGTGTAAGGCACTCGAAAAGCACCAAGTTGATAAAATACAAATGAAATCTAGTTCGAGGTCAAACACATATACGTGCAAAACGTCAAGTTTAGGCGCTTTTTTTTCGTGTGAAATTCACACATTGACTACAGAAAACCAAAAAAAAGAAGAAGAAGAAGGGAAAAAAAACGTACGGCGATATGGATTCAAGCACACGAAAAGTGCGATAGCACACCGATTCCGGGGCGAAACGAGTGAAAGAGATACATATATAGAAGAAAGAAAAAAAATACACGATACATACGAAAACACTGACATCGCACACACTATTTCAATCTGGCTCAAAAATCTATATACATATATTGTGAAGTAGAAAACGAAGTTCGAAATTATAAGTTAAAACCATTCGGAATGGTACCGTGGCAGCAATGCATCGCTTTTCATACCGTGATAATAAGTTTTCGCCGAAACCAATAGCGAATGGTATTCTTCCACGATAGTTGCTAATCGTTGTATAGTTTATTAGGTGTGTTTTTTTTCTTCTATATTTTTTTTTCGTTCGTTTCTTCTTCTCTCTTTCTCGTTGTTGCTGCACTCGAACGCTTTTATTTTTCGAACGTTTGCGAAAATGTTTCGGTTTTTTTTTGTCTTGTTCATCTTAAACATCCCGTTTGAATAGTAGAGTTATCGTTTTCAATTTTTATTTTTGCACATAGTGCACATTGAAGTGATTGAAAAAGAAAAAAGAAACAAGTTTCGAATGAATTTGCTAAAGTGAGCAAATTGTTTTCCCATTTCGAAATCAATATTTAAAAAGTATCAAGTGCAATCATTGTCAATAGAGTTTGTTCTTTTTTTTGTTTAAATGTGTCAAGTGTCATTGATGTGCACCAGAAATGGATATTGCGAAGAAATATTTTTGATTATGGTCAAGAGAAGTGAAATTGAAAAATTGTGTAATGCCCTTGTTTTGTTGGGCGATTTATAAATAGTACGAAGAAAATATAGTGGTGGATAATGTAGACAACAGCAACAACAACAGCAACAACAACAGCAACAACAAAAATATGGACAAAAAACCAAATCGAAAAATGAAACGTCACCAATTACCTGTAGTATATGACCTTTATATGGCAATATCAGAATATTATTGTTAAGAAAATTGGAAAATTTGCTTTCTCGCACTCCTCACAGGGGGTTATTTATGTGTATTCCATCGTTGAATTTGCCTTGGTTAAAATTGCAGCATTTGTACACAAATACATTGCCTGCCATTGTATTCACAACGACCTTCAGTAACATCACAAATCCACCAATAAAATGAACAAAAATTAATGGATTCTGTTGATAAACCAACAAAAAAAAAGAAGGAACATAACCAAAAGCGAAATGACACTATTTGAATTGGCAACTCGGCCACGAGTTCAATGTAATTGAAAATAAAAAAAATAAAATAAAAAAAAACGAACAGAGAACAATAATAGAATACGGTGAAATTGAAAGTGTACACGGTGTGAACGCAGTGGTTCATTCCAAGTTCTCATCATATTGTATTACAAACCATTGATGGGCAATCATTTTCTTTGTTGAATGTTAAAATATTTAATGCTGCAACGACGGCCATACATTTATAATTCATCTAGTGCATTTACGTAATCAATAATCAGGTCTGAGTGCTCGATTTGCTCGACACACACACACACACACACACACACACACACACACATACAGCGGCAATCACATTGGGCGGCAGTAAACACGGAATTGTTTCATCAAAATGTTTCAGTTGGACGATGATGATGACAATGATAAGTCAAAAGTAAGAATTTTTTCCCATCCGCAAAAAAAATCGACAGAACGACACTTGTATTGTTGATTCGTTGATATCATAGGTTCCATTGTTTTCATGTGTTTTTTTTTTCGTTTGTTGGTTGTTGATGTTCATATTCAGCAATCATCATCGCTCTTTTTCTCCCTCTAATGCTGTTATTTTGTAAAGAAAAAAAAAACTGAAATACAACAAAAAGAACGCGAAAAAGATGTTCATTGTTATCCATTTTCATTCGAAACGTAAGAGTGCTACGATATGATGACGAATCGTATGTATGTTTTTTACACTTCGACTCTCTCTCTCTCTCTCTCTCGTATTGATTATTCTAGAGCATTTTGGTTGGTGTTGTTGTTGGCTTCTGCTGTTCTCATTCTATATGCGATATGCATGCGTTTTCATATACGTACCCCGTGTACTCCGGGTTGTCGGTTCATTGTGCTGAAAATGGACTGTGGAAATTCACTGAAACACACATAACGTTAGTTTTTTAACGTCACACACAGTTAGGCAGCTCTCACTATACAGATTTCGATTGTGTATTTGACATAAAATGATTTTCGTAACGTTGGACTTCTAGTTTCTATTGAGGCGCATCATCATTTATGGTTGTGTGGCAAAAAATTCCAAGGAAAAATATGAAATAACAATAAAATAAAACCATGAAGAGATGAGAATCTTGGCTACAAAGAGTGCTCAACACGAAACCTTGGCAAAGAATGCACAATTTAGCAATTATCATCATCAAAAGCGAAAAACCTTTTTACCCTTGCATGCATATAAACAAAAACAACACACACACACACAACACAAATCGAATGCTGGTGCAGTTTTCCCTTTGAACTGTGCCAGTTTGATTTTACGCGATGTTGTGTTGTTATGGTTGCCGTCATAAGACTCAACCGTTACTGACAGACGGCATGCTTGAACCGTACACGAAACGAACAAACAAAAAAACAACAACAACAACAAATCGTCAATTATGCATGTAATTAGTTGAGAACAGCTTCAGGAAAACAATCCTCAACGTCTCTAAGTGGCACTACCCTTTCAAAGTGAATTTAATTCACCACTTTTTTTTCTATATAACTTTGTTTTTTTTTGTATATTCAACCCATTGACAACATAAAATATTTTGTGCGGTATTTTAGCAGCTTGGTAAATGTTGATGCAATTTTTCGCAAACACACAACAACAAAAAGTGTCAGTGATGAAAGAAAAATATTAAGAAGCCATTTATATTTATATGCAAATGAATTAGCTTTAAATCTGCGCAGATTCGCCACAGAATTTAACAGATATATTTATGAATTCAAGGCGGGCTTTTTTTCTCCCTATCATACCTGTGCTTGTGTATGAGTGTGTTTAAGTGTCAGTGCTTAAGCACAAAATGTTTAGTGGCATGTTTTGCATCCAAAATAAAAAAAAACTTGCTACGACAACGCGAATGATGAGAATTGACGAGAAAAAAAAAATTCCCCAAATGAAAATTTGCTGAGACATAAATAAGCGGCACGGAAAAAGAGCATAAAGTAAATATTTATACATGTTGTTGTTGTTTTTTTTTTCTAAGAGAAGCATCATGAAGGAAGAGAATAAGCCATAAAGGTTATCAGACAAAGACAAGTAATCAATATGTAATTACAGCATTTCCTGTGTGCTATGTAGCACATCTTACATACAGATTTTCATCTCTTTTTCGCATTCACCTAGTATCATATGGTAGTCGAGTCAGTTTGACGGGTAGTCTCGATTCAATGCATGTCATTATTTTGTATTTTGGTGCTTAATCTCATGGCATTTTTTTTTTCTTCGGTGTGTTAGTTTTTGTCGTGTTGTTGTTCTGCATGTGTATGTTTGTGTGTGCGTTCGCATTCCATATAATCCGGTACAATTTAGTTTGGCTGTAACAGCGATTCATTTTCACTGTGCATGTTTCTCGCTCTCCGCTTAACGCCTCTGAGAAGCCGTCGCAACCACTTTATCCCTCTCATATATTGTATGCGAGACAAGAGATTCTAGTTTTGCCACTTTTTTTTGCTGGTGTTGTTGCGCTCAATCGTCTTCCGCATTTTGTATTTGGTGTCGCTGTTACCAGATAGAACACGTCTTGTTGTCTTTGTTCATATTTGCTACTAAATCATTCAAAACCGTATTAACCGAGTGACTCCGAACACTCACAACAGCTACAGAAAGCAAGAGTGCAAATAGAGGAAACACACCAAAAACAAAAACCAAAAAAAAAAAAAAAAGAATGCGAGAGAGAAAAAATAAACCGTTCACAATGTCACTGTGTTAAAAAGAATATTGGGTCTATGGGTTTTTCTATCTGCGTCTTGTCTTTGTCTCTCTTTATTCATTTCTATTCGTGTTGTATGGCCATTGTTTGTTACATGCAAAGAGCATGATGAAAAGAAATTAGAACATATTTTTGCAACACACACCAAAAATTGGCTGTTGTCTCACTGTGACATCGTGCCATCGACGCATTAGTACCTACCTCACTGTTTCTCATGCACACACACACATTGCCACATTGCCTTAATGGTTGTGTGTGGTGTCATTTTCATGACTCGACAAAGTTTGTGGCTGCTCGCTAAACGAAAAAGACAGTTATAATGAGTTTTTGAGTGTTCGAGCACCCTTCAATGTTTTAACTCAAAGTATCCAACACCACACACGCACATGCCATTCTCGTTCCAGTTGTTCGACAAAACGGTTTGCACGCAGCTAGTTTTTTTTTTCTTTTCTGTTCACTAAATCGAATTTGTGCTTGATTTTATAATAAGAAACAATTTTCGTTTTTTTTTTTCGAAGCTTTCTAAGTAAAAGTTATATATTATTTAAACAAAGTAAACGAAACGAAAAAAAAAACAAAAAAATGGCATCACATTCGGATAAAAATGACATGAATACGTCAATTGTTAGTGATATAAGTGCTATGAATGATGGTGATTTTAATATGATCGTTGAATATTTGTTGTGTAAGCCAAAAAAATTAAAACGCCCCAAGAAATCACATCATCGTAAAGTTCAAGCGGCTCATAGCGTACCAGCGTTAAATGCCGCCAATTTGTTCCATACCCACGATGAGGTCGATGAAGGTGCGATAAATGCAACATTTTCAGCGGCAAACACAAGCTATTTATCGTGCAACGATACAACCATCAATACCACACTCAATAGCGATCAATTAGAGAATACTCTATCAATTTTCGCATACTTTGATCAAGATGTAACTGCAAATGACCTATTGCACAGCGACGAATCGGACGATGACGACGGCGGCCACACCAATACGCCCAAACACACTGAAAATCTTGCCAGCAATTTACAAAATCGACTATTAACCGATAAATCAAAAGCAACGAATAAACAATGGCAACGCCAAGACGCAAAAGATATTCAAAACAAGAGCAAAGCCATTTTAAATAGAATCCAACAGTTCAATGGATTTGAACCGAAATGTAATGTTGGCACACAGCCATCGTATACACAAAATAGACCGGTCAGTGTGCTTTCAACGTCCTCGACGGCATCATTGCATGACAGCGACAGTGATACCGTATTTAAAAAACCACACAGTGTGGTTAAGAAGGGCAATGTTCGAAGTAAAGTGGCATTTTTCAGTGACCATTCATCATCGGATCGAAGCTCATCGAATTCACCATCGATTCAGTCCGCCACCTCCGATGATGATGAATATCAATTTAAACGAACCACATCCCAACGCAATTTCAAACGCAATCGAGATTTTTTTGAAAATTTCTTCAAAGTTAAACCACATGATCAAAGCACCATTGATACGTCAACCATTGAAAAGCAACCAATTAAGAATGCAAAAAATACGGAGAATTTTCGTAAACCAGCCTCAAATGACAATGAACCATTTGATGCGCATGAAAAATTAAAAGCAGTTCAAACGTATGTGCAAACACAATATCTATTGGAGCGCATTCAACGTCTTGTTACAGCCATTTCACATTTAGATGAAAAACGCTTGAGCACAATGAATTTGAAATTATTGAAAAAATTTCTAACATTTATACGCGATTGTTCGTACAATTGCACCGAAGTTTGTAATACGATTAGCCAAAATTGTTTGACTGATTTCGAAAAAAATGTCATGTCAGCCGAAGAATTGCTTTTTTCAGCCTTAAGAGAGGCACAATCAGCAAAGGTATAAATTCAAAAGATTAATTCTAAACTCACGTTTCGACTGGTCCATTCCTAGCGTTATTACTTGGAAATTTAAATAAATTTTAAAGGGATTACTTGAATGGCATCACCAATTTTAACCTTAATTATTAATTTATTTCCATCTTTTTTTGTAAACTTGTTTTTCAACAGCCCCCAGAAAATGAACTACAAAAATCACATGACACCAATACGATTACAAGCGAACACCAGCTGCGCGTGCAAGCGTCACTGCAGCGATTGAATATACCGGATTGGTTTAAGCAGTACAATACAGCGGCCAAAAGTGGTGAAGGTGGAACTGGTGCTTATGTTCCAGGTAGTTTCACAAAAAAACGGAATTCCGATGTGCAACGATGGACTGGCCTCAGTTCAAAGACCACATCACTCAGCTCATTGGGTTCACATCGTTCGGATCGTAGCCCATTGCTGTTGAGCCCATCCGCACAAAGTCATCATGGTCACACAGGTTTTTCGCGTTGGTCAACATCGCATTTAAACTCCAGTCAAACATCACCAAGTGCTTCGACACGCGGCTCATTTTCACGTGGCGGACCGAATTCAAGCATTTTATCGAATCAATCGTATGCCAATAATTCAATACGTGGCTCATTTAGGCAACCGTATTTAGGATGGAGGAGTCAAGAAAAACTATCACAACCACGAACGCCTCACGAACGGTATGTTTAGAATGTCAATCGGTTTTTATCTAAAAATTTTTGAATCTGTTCGTGTTATTAAACTGAACATTTTGAATTCAATAGACTTGCATCATCGATGTTAAGCCGTCAACAAACCAAACAACAACATCAACAAACCCAGTCAAATAATACGAATTCGTTAAGTGCTAAAACTGCCAATGAACCGGCTGTATCACCTGAAATTCAGACATCAATCAAAGAAGTTACGTCAGCTATCGTACATTATGTCAACGATACAAATAATCGAACCGCATCCGGCAATTCGCAATCGAGAAGTCGATCGGCCAGTCCTTCGTCTAGGTAAGTCCACTTTTACAACAACAAAAAAACACATCTTTTGTTCTCAATTGTCCAAATTAACAAATGAAATTTCGTTGTTTCTTTTTCTTACTTTGTTGCTAACAGACATTGCTGGCTAGAAAGTTCATTCGTTGGAAATAAACCAATGGAATCGCCTCAAACACCAGTGCTGGAGACTTCGATTGGAATCTCAGCTGCATCTGCCCGCGTAAATGGCGTTGGTGAGTCGCGTCTCCTCTAGACAAATGCAATACACACGCATCCATCCAAAATCAAAAAAAAAAAAAACAAAAACAAAAAACACCAGACCCGTTTTGCTCGCTGAATATTTTCTTATACGTCTTTTTGCGACACACGATTTTTTTTTCTTTTGTTTCGTTTGTTTATTTTCTTTCAATTAATTTTTTTTTTCTTTCCAATAAGCACATTTAAACACAAAAAAAGCAACAAATAATCGTAATTTGACCTTACGAACGAAATTCAATTTACAATTTCATACGATACAATATGATAAATTAGTCTCACTTTGTTATGCTTGATTTACATTGAAATAACTTATGATTTATGGTAAAGTTTTGTTTGTCCAAACTAGTTTTTTCTTTGGTGTGTTTGATTCAATTGAATTTTAACTGAACGAAAAAAAAGTAATAACAGATAGAAATGCTCCAACGAAAAAAAAAGCTCAAACAAAAAATTGCGCTTTTGATTAGAATTTAGTATTTACGAGAAGAGTAAAGAAATAATGTTTTTCTTCCTTTCTCACAAATGAATCTTAAGCACATTGTTTTTCATGTCTTGATTTATTTTTCTAATTTTCGTTTTTTTGAGCACACAAATCCACACACACAACTCACACACGGGCACACAATCTACAAGCAATTAGTTAATTAGACCATTTATTTAAGTTTCATTTATTGACTTATAATTTAGTAGCTTAATAAACATTATCTTATGTTTCTTTTTCGCTTATTTATCGGTATACGAATATCATAGACTTTGAATTGTTTCTTAGCTGAATGATGATTTTTATCTAGCGATGATATGGCAATCGATCTTCCCAATTTTGTGTTATTGGGTCAAATATTGATTACATCCATGGCTAAGTGGAAATTGTTTTTTCTTCGCTCAAACGATACTCATCGATACAGTTGATAAACAATAAATAAAGTCTGTGATACAAATTATATGATTTGATTTGAGCTCCTTTCATTTCATCCTGTACAAAATATGACATTTAATCAGTGCAAATACACACATAAACAACTCATTTAAAATTACATGTGTCTAAGGAGTCTTTTTATTTGATAAAATATCTTCGCTATTTAATTGTTATTATTTGTATTTTTTATTTCAACAACAACAACTACAATAACAAAAAATCATTTGAAAAAAAAACACACACACGAACTAATTACCCGAATCAAATGAAACGAAACAACGACTAAATTAATGCAATAAAATATCGAATTAAAAAAAAAAAATACAAAAGTAATCACTTGGTTCACCACATTCACCACGAATACTTCTGAACACAATGCAACACCATGCACAACACAATCGAGTTAAATCAGACCTAGCTGACTTGATGGCGCTTGATTGGTTTTTTAAATCACCTCCCTCTTTGGAGTCTTTTACAAACAGGGTTGGTTATGATTTCGATGGTAACAAAATTTTAACGAAAAAAAAACCCATAGAACCGGATCTCCTCCCCAAAAAAATAAAATAAAATAATTTACTATAATTTGAACATAAAATATGAAAATCCCGGATTTAAATCGAATATAACATCACCGAATCTAATCAAATTCTGTTTACACCATCACCACCACTGAATATATATTCAAGCAATTTCAAATCAATATGCCATGCTATGCAAAGATCCCAATTAATTTTAGATGTTTTTATCTATTTGTACGTTGGGCTAATACTTTTTGCTTTTTACCAAATACACACATACACATACACTGAAAATACGCACGAACGCTCTCACCAATCGACCAAGTGATTTCAAATTTTCGCACATTTTTTTCCACGTTTTTTTTTATTTTGTTGTTGCAATTTTCAATAAAAATCAATCAACACACATTTAAAATTGCATCTCAAAGACATTTCAAAAACGATTTCATAACTTTTTTTTTATCCAAACTTACTGTGGCCTGTGTGCGACAATTTTGTACATTTTACTTTTTTTTTTTAAGAAATCGATTACGACAAATTTTGATTTTATTAATTCGTGGACGATGAATAGAATGAGACTCCCGAACAAAATATGAATATTATATGCAATTGGAAAGCTCCATATTAATAGATATTATTTTCAGTTAGATTACCTTTTTTTGTTTATATCTAACTAAAAAAATTTTTTTTTGTTAATTTTAAGAAATTAAAAAAAGTTCATTTTAATAAAAATTCCCTTATTTAATTTTAATTTGCGACCATTTCGTTATTATTATTATTTATTTTTTTTCGTCTGAAATCGTGTAAGTATTTTTGTCGGAAGTCCCATTGGAGTTGTTGTTTGCATTGAAGCCTCTTCCCTTCCATCTTTTTTATAAATGATTCGCTTCGAAATTATGAATACAAAGTTCATGTTATGCATTTATTTAAAATCACTGTCCAAAATTACCATTTCAAAATTCATAAATCCGCTTCCTGTAAATCCAGCTTCCTTCTGGCGAGGAACAGAAAGCCCATCGAAAAGAGTATCGATGCTTTAGATGTGTGAACAAATATATCATTGATTCATCCATTGCATTGATTCTCATTTGATGCCATTTTTTTTTTAAATTCCTTACATTCCTTAAACTAACTGTCACTGTATTTATTGTCAAATTTAACTAATACACAAACAAAATCAACAAACAACATCAAACAAACAAACAAAAACCATTGAAACGAGTCAAAAACAAACAAACAAAATTCTCCTGCTTACTGAATTGATATAGAGTCACCATTACCAGTACTTTCCATTCAAACTGATCGGCCTTCACACAGAGATTCAGCAACATTAGAAGATGTTTTAGCATCTTTATTGGGCTTACCGTCAGAGTACAGGTCCTCAGGTACGAACCTGTAAGTTTTGTTGTTTTGTTTCATTTTTTTTCTTCTGATATAATTTTGTCTTCATTTTCTCAACACACACACACACAGAAAAAAAACAGTACGAAAAATATTCATTTCCAAGAGATTTTTTTTTGCATTTTTGATTTGATCAAATTTGTTTGTGCATTGTTTTTGAATTATTTTAAAATGTTTAGCATTTTTTATGTGTTTCTGTTCTATTAAATTTTAGTTTATTTAAATTTTCATTTCCATACACAAACAAAAAATCATGATGCATATAAATAGTATAGTCAAATCCATTCAAAAATAAAACAACCTTTAGGCTATGCTAGAATTTCGCACCAAAACCAACCAAGCTTTGATTTAAGTTGTTTCAGCTTCGTCTTTTTTTTTAAAAATAGATTCTGATGGTATTTTGCAAATGAAATTTGTAAATAATCCATTGTTCGCCATAAAATGATACTCATGCTTTCTCATCGATTTATGTAATTCAGTTCGACATTTTTTTTAAACCAAATTTTCTGTCTGCATTGGTTTGTTTGTTTCTCTTTTTTCTGCTCTATTTTTGCCTTTGGATCGGTCATTCTCGTTTGTCTAGGAGGCTCAACCATCAATGATAGCAGTCACTTAACAATCGATGCGCAAACGCCGCGCCGTCATAGCGAAAGTGATGCCACAAAACGTCCTGATTCAACTACATCTGACAATAATGATTCACCTCAACTACGTCGCGTAAGTCTCGATTCAACGGAATCCAAATCGGCCACGGCCGGCATCTCATCGGCCAATGTATCAATCGGTGACATGGTGAAATGTCGAAATCCAAAGTGCGAAGCGTCTGCCAGTCCGGTCGATGCCAAACGAAACTATAAGAGTTGTCATAATTGTAAGTTTACTGTAATTCTGCTGAGCAAAAAAATATCATTTAGATTTTGAATTGCAAAAAGTCCTAAATACTCATTGAAATTGTTCCACTCTGCAGGTACTCAAATGTACTGTTCGCGAGATTGTCGACGGGCTCACTGGGAAAAGCATCGTAAGGCATGCCTGCATTCACGTGTATCGGTGCTGTGCCGTCAAGTGTTATCCGCATGCAAAGATGACAACGATACCTTGTCACACTTATCGATTTTAGCGCGACGAGGGTATTTAACACAAGGTCGTGGTGTGGTTCGTATATTATTTCGTAGTCCCGAGAGTGCTGAAGTGTTTGTAAAACAGGGTTTTCAACGGATTGGTGAAGCATCTTATGTACGATGGCCGGAGCTAATGCCACAAGAGATGGGCCCCGAATTATATTCCGAATTGCTACGTTTGAGCACGGAATACAAACCGGATTCGAAAATGTTAATTTATGTTGCAATTTGTGTTGTATCGGAGGCACCAAGTAGTGCCACATCGACCGCCGTCAAATGGGAACGTCAGCTTGTATCACGGTGTGCCAAACTAAAGCTAAGCAAAACCTTACCACTCGAATTAGTTGGAAATAATGCAAATGCATTAGGTCATACAGGTCATCAAAATCGAACAAATACATCGACATCACCATCGGATCAAATGGCCACAACGGCACCAGCCGGCACTGAACCAACCAAAATCTACACCGATGTGCTTATATTGACATTTAATTTATGCGATAAAATCCAAAACACACAGAAGAATCGTGAACTGGTGCTGCAAAATATGCAATTGGCATTGAAGAAGCGTGGTATTAGCCTGCGAAAACATTATCCGGAAATATTTCAACGACTTAATTCATTTGTCGAAGGAACAACCGATCGTTTTATGCCAGTTACATTGCATCCACGCGATTCATCGACTGGTCAACCGTTTATATGCATTATGATGCCGAATCTTGGTGAAACCAATCGAATAAAATTGCCCGATTCCGATAAAAGCAATATCGTTACAATCGACTGCTTAGAAGTAGATCAAAGCACACTGATTGAATAATTTTTAGTGGCACAATTCCCACAATTTCATATAGAACTTGTTGAATACAGAGAAGAAAACAAAAACAAAAAAAAACAAGCAAAACAATCCGTTAACAAACGCTACCCAGGTGAGCTCAAAAGAAACCGAAATAACTGCAGGAATCATTCAAAAATATATAACAATAAATTATGACATTTTGCATCAGGCCAAATAAATTGCAACGACAAACATACAAATGTCGATCCGAACGAAATGAAAAGAAAAAAAAATACTGAAGCAGCCTTGAACAGCTATTATGCGACACGACCTACTTGAAACATCCGTTACACTTACTGAAATCAGGTTACATTAAATAATAAAAAAAAAAAAAATTTAAAAAAAACGTTTTGTGGTATGAACTTTCATTCGAATAAATATTGTATAATGAAACAAACCAACAACAACAACAAAAACAACCCGAATCTCGTAAATTACGAGAAATAATCGACATTGCTTTAGGAGCTCAGTTTTTGACAATGTGCAACATGTGCAGATGCAAAAACGTGACTCAATATCAAATAAATAAAAAAAAAATCAATTGCATTTAGTTTGATGATAGAAATGATGTTATAAAATCCCGTGATTAATAAAATAGTCGAGTTTTGTAGGTGCCATAAACAAATCACATTTAGTGTAGCCCTTCGAACAAAATGTGTGATTCGACTGGAGTTCACTTTGTTATTATATAAAAAAAAAACAACTCTTTCTCGCTCAATCTCTATTCTAACCAAACAAACCAACAACAACATGGGCCAAAACAATATTACTTTATCAACCATACAAAATATTATTGTCCCTTGTAATCGATCGCGTGCTCCGTACGCCGTACAGATATTAATAAAATCCGTACGATTTGTAAAATTATAAATGATTAACAACACATACACCAAAAATGAGAGCTGAAAACAAACTAAACTGACTAGATTAAGTAAAAGTCCTTAATTATTTCCACACAAAAAAACAACAACCATTTTTATTCTAATTTTATTCAAAAACCAAAATATATCGATAGAAAAAAGAAAACCAGCTAAAAACTATTCTAATCCATTTATCTACGGCTTTCTTTTTAATCCTGCTCTTTTTCTATTCATTTTACATTTAAAAAAAAAACAACCAAAAATAATAACAATGATAATGACATTTAAAAGAATAAAAAAAAACAAATGAAGAATAACTCCTGGCCTTTTTGACTTGGACAGACTTGTCTTTTGGACAGTCAAAACACATGAAACTCTTAATCATATCCAAGAAGGCACTTTTTTGTACCCGCTTTCAATTTTTCGAGCAAAAATTTCTTGTAATACGGTTTAAATGAATGTTTATTGGGCACAGTATTGAGCTTCTGGGCTTGTTTATCCAATGGTTAAATAGAAGCAAAAAAGAAACGTTTAGATTAATACCCAGTTTCAGTATGAAAGTGTCAAGTATTTCGAATTTCGATGCAGTTAATTCCACAGTTGAATGAAATAAAAACCAATTATTGCGTACTTAAAATGGTATTTCCAACACACACACACACACACAAAACATTTTCGAATTGAAATAAAGAACGTTCTGATGCATGATATTTATCTAAAATTTAAACATTTACTTTTATTACAAAGCGAATGTGTTGGCCAAGTGTTTGGATGAGCATGGATCAATTTAAGTTGGAATTTAACTCGATTTAAATACTGAATGACATTTTGTAATCGTTCTGGAGACACAGTAAAAATGATGAACATATAAATTTGAATACGTCTATCGCCCTTCCCGTTATCAAATTGATCAGGCTATTCAAGCACATGGCTCAGCCGATCGACTTTAAAATTAATAATAATAAATTAATTAAAAAAAAATCACAACAACAAAAGTAAATTACGATAAAAAAAATTATATTTATTACGATAAAAAAAATGACTAATAAAATGAAATGCAGATTAAATTAAGGGATTAACATATAAACGCTTGTTACAACCAACAAAATATACATACCAAAATTAATTGCAGAAAAAAAACCAACAAAAAACCAACCAAAAAAAAAAATACAAAAACAAATTACAGACCAAATCGAGTCAAGTAATTTATAATTCATTTGAATTTGTGTAATTTTTTGAATTTTGATTGCCTTCCAAAATTGTTAAGTTTTGTGGAAAATGCTTTGACATTTTATTTTGACATATAAGTGAAACATAATGAAAAAAAAACACACACACACACAAATCAATGGTAAATACAACCAATATTACATTTATTTTAACCTCTATCGGAGCTGGCTTCGCACACATTTATTTTGCTTTGGCCCTTGACTCTTTGTGTTGAATCATTTCAATGTGGCGATTCTCTAGCAGACATACAAAAAAAAAATCACTAAGTTTATTGACTGTTTGTTGTAGTCTAATCAAAAATTCTAGTAAATAAATTGAGACATAAAAGAGTATTTCTTTTTTTTTAAGAATAGGAACTAACATTTTTGTTATTAAATCAAAATTAATTGTCCAATCGCCTATTACAAAATATGTTTTGATTCATTTGGAAAATATTTATACTTTATTTTAATAAAAAAAAATAAAAATAAAAATTATGATATTTCGGATGAATTCGTTTAAGATAAATTGATAAATAAATTTATGTATCATTTAAAATGAAATCGCCATAGTTCAATTGTGTTTGTTTTTAGACATGAATTTTCAGTTGAATACTGCTCGAACATTGTACGAATCAAAAGAATCCAATTGGAGCAACAAATTAAAATGACATTTATTTGATGAGAACATTTAAAACAACCGCGTTTTTCTTCTTTAATTTTTAAATTTAAATTTTTCTCATGAATTTTGTCAGATTCTTTTTTCAGAATACCCCAGACCATAGAGCTACCTTAACTAGAGTGGTTCTCGGACAATGTCCGAACTGCCCGAAAACGATTACGGACGGACCGAATAAAAAAAAAAACAACAATATTTGGCTGTCCATACAAAATTTTTGCTTGTTCATTCCGGACATCGACAAGTAAAGTAAATTTATCGAAAGAATTGTTCATGGTCCACTCTTCGAATTTTTGCAAGAGTGCCGTTCCAACACCTCTGCCCTGGAAATGTTCTTGCACATTGATGTACTCAATGTACAATACTTTTTCGCCTTCCTTTGTTGCAATAACAAAACCGATTTTTTTTCGTTGGTCTTTTCAGCAACAAATGCACAACATTCGCCATCGTCATTTGGTTCTAAAAAGGAATATGAAAAGTCTCGGTGTTTCGTGAAGAATATCAGTTCATTATTCTTTTTTTTCAATTAATTGATATTTCATGTCATTAAGATATTCATTGTCCGTGTGAGATTGCGAAAGGATCGTAGCTGAAGAGGTAGAAGTAGAACGATCCGAGGCTTGTTCATAATTCATTTCCACGGCTACGAAGCTACAACAACAATAACAAACAATTTTTGCAGTTTGAAAGTACACAGTAGATTGTCACGCCCCAAGCGAACAGAGCTGTAGAACACCTGAACAAGAGAGTAATAAAACTCACCACTAGCGTCGTGACAATCTAACTCGGTACAATGGAATTCATAGCATTGTTCATTTCATGTTCATATTAAAACATGGTGCCCTACTGGTAAGGGTAGGGTCATGAACCAGAGCATGGCACCCCAGGCGGTGACTCCCTGTGCGTTTAGAGTTGACACGAGCAAAAATTTTGCTTCGAATTTGGACCCATAAAAAAACCTTTTAGGGGTGAAAATTGCAAAGCGGTGCAACGACGAAACTATGTGCCCTAACAACGCTATGCAAATCACATGACGTAGCTTACTACGCGCCCAAGCGAGTTTGTATGATCGCTTCACCGCTTTGGAAAATTGTACCCACAAATTGTAATGTTTATGAACATTAATTAATGAACCGAAATTTATTTCATTCTGATCTGACTTACAGTCGTGTCCGTTTGATATACACATTTTCGAGAACTTTTGTTGTTTATTATCCCTCGACTTATTATTTCATGATTTTTGCGGAAATAATAAGCCGAGGGACAATAAGCATAACCCGAAGCAAAATAATTTGTATGCTCTGAGTAGCATATCTTACCACAATTATCGATATTGGCAATTTTTCGCTATTTTTTTATTTCATTGAATTCTAATCCCTGGGAACATATATTGTCTTATTTAATTTCGATCACTAACAAGTAGCCATGGATATGTTTTTCACAGAAATATCCAATGAGATTGTTCACAACAATGTTACTTATAGTTTATGTAGCATTTGTTGTCAGTTTATTTTGAAACTCAATGATGATGGTAGCTTTGCTGTCGAAATGTATATAGGTGAGTAATCTATGAAGATGTAAAATAATTCCTAGGAGAATTTATCAAATTTCAAATATTATATATTTGCAATATTTGCGAATTATTTGTGAGATTTGCAGTGATTTGAGATGCGAATATGCCATTTTTTGCGATATTCACACAATATTTGCCAGATTTACTCAATATTTGCTGAAAGTGACAGTTGTTGTTGTTGTAAATACAAATGATTCGCATGATTCGCAAAATATTTGCAGATTTGCATGTAAATGTCCATAAGCAGATATCCATATTTGCAATATTTGCGAAATATTCATTTTGATAAATCGCTGCAAAAAAAGTTATTCAAAAAAAAATGCACGTAAAATTTCCAAAATCGTAAATAAATTAGATTTATTGAAAATGAATTATTTTAAAGTGTAATTCTCTACTTTCAATCATTTAAGAGGATCTTATTATGTTTTCAGTGTTTAAAAAAGGTTTAAATGTTATAAATTTGAAAAACTAAATTCTTAGGCAACAATATAAGTTCGGTTTGAAATATTCATATATTTTTTAGAAACAAAAATCTTGTACTGTGAAAAAACAAAAATCAAAAATGTCACATCCCAAGAGGAAAAACGCTTGATTTTATAAAAATCACTTGAGAAACAAAATCTTAATTAATTGACAAATGTATTGTTGACCTTCAAAAGGTTGCGTTTATCTTGTACGAGTTTTTGAATTGTGATAGTTCCGCTTGAGAATGCTTCAACTTCGGCATTGTCGGTGGTAATGCTCCGGACATAAATGGTGATTGGACATGCATCTGGTATTTTATTACGTTCATCATTCAACCAAAGTAGTCCCCAGCCCAAATTGAGTTCCCCGATTGCAGCCTTTGGTAGTTCAATCTTTGATAATTTTGGTGAATTTCGAATGAATGGTGTAAAATCATTTGTTGCTATATCACAACAAATCTCTTCCAAATTTGTTAATTTCTTTGACACAGTTTCAGCAAATTCCGTATCGAACGTTGTATTTACAAAATTCACCTGCTTCAAATGGACAAATGAAGCGATAGCGTTTGTTGCTTCCTTTGTAATAAGATCAGTGAGGTGAAGAGCGTGAAATTGGTCCATTTGACTGAGTATATCGCAATGACGAATCATATACTGGATCCCTGTATCACCGCTGAATTGAAGTTCAAGCCACTGGAATTGCTTGTTGCGACACAACACGGACAGATCATAATATGTCGCGTTCAAATGTCCAATTCCACGCAATGAAATATACAAACGCTTCAGATTTCGTGCATTCCTTGAAATAATTTTTATTGGACGATCCAATGAATTGATTGAGTACCAATGATCGCATGAAAAACTGTTGATTTTTGGATTTTGTCGAAAGAATATTTCCCATTGTTTTTGCGAAAATGATACCATCGTGATTGAGCACAGTTGAACACATTCCAATTGTGGGTATGTCATAAGCAACCATTTATTTCCAGCCGTTTCAATCATTGTATATGAATCGGATATAATGAGATGCCGTACACTGTGACAATGTCGCAATAAACAATCATAAAAATCATCGGTCATGCCACATTTGTGAAGAACAAGCGTTTCGATGCGATGTAACATTTGTTTCATGGATTCCATTTGAACGCGTTGTAACATTACCTCTTCGAATCGGACAATTTGCAGGTTGGGGCTGCAATTTAGTACAATAAATTCAAGTAGTCCATTATCTAATCGGCAATTGCGACCATCACTGCGTATCATTAGATTGATAAATTTACGTCCAAACATTTGCACATCGTATTCATCGGGTTGAACTACAATTTTATCGTCAATCATCGATAAACAAGCGTATTTTTGAGGATGCTTGCGTCGATATTGAATTGCTGCCAAATCATGTAAACGCGCACATGTTCCGGCAATTGTATACAAATAATTCGTTGGCAATCGATCGAACACTTCAAAAACACAATCTTCACTTAATGTTTGTAAGCTCAGCTCGGATGTCACCGTTTCATCTTGTACTGATTTCATTTCACCATTCATTTCTGGTTTCTCCATTTGTTCCATGACAGTTGAAATTCTTGAAAATATGTAAAAATGATCAGGAACAAAATCCACCACAAACAGAAACAATTTCCACCCAAATCCACTTTTATTTGTCAAAATGTGATTCACAATTTATTGCTGTTGTTCAGTTTACTTTTAATAATTGTATGCGCAGCTCGAAATCCATTTGAATCATTTCAATCTTATAGTCAACTTTGATGTGTTGGCCGCGTGTCTATCCGCGTGAACATTGACATAAAATCAAATCGCCAACACTAAAACACAGTCACTTGTATTTACTGTTGCGTATTTTCACAAAATGTCACAAACTACAAGCATGTCGCACGGACGAGGCAATCCTTTAGTAACTCGAAACTAAAATGAGATGTGATTTTTTTATTGCGGCGAACAATTGTTGGTTCGAATGAGATGCACTGACGACAGCATCAACACCAATACAGCGCCAAAGTTATAAACAAAATTGCTGCAATGCAACAGAAAAATGTGCTCTCTCGGCATATTCACATTTCATCCGTTTCTCAGCCGAGAATTCTAATGAAAATATAAACAATGATAATGACTTTATGCTTTTCAACATAAATACAACTGTTTATATTTCGAATGTCTGCACAGCGACAGCAAAATTCCAATTTTTCAGCAAAATCACAGCAACAAATTTTGTTGACACTTGATGAGTCAATGTGTAGCAAAAGTAGGCACTTATTTTGTAACATGCAATATAATCGTGGATCATTGAATTGGTTAAGACCATTTTCATTGGATATTCAATTCGAACTCAACGTACTGTATTAGAAAGTCATAATTATTCTCGCCGGTTTAATTTTGCACTTTGCATATGTGCTAATGATAGGTTACTTTGTTGTTTTTTTCTTTTTAATTTAATTTTTATTGTTTCAACAAATAACTGAATCAGGTTAGATTTTAATTTTGTATTCTTAATTAACCATCAATAACGATGACGATCATAATTATCAGAACGCATGAGAAATTTTCCGTAAATTTTCAATACAACTAAAATAAAACCGCTGATTATTCCCAGTAAAAAATTTTGAGTTGGTATTTTCTGTCCCACTTTTCTTGGGCAGATGTAGTTGCATTTGATGAACTTCCAGGTTCTCGCCATGCATTTAATTCTTCAGGCAACATGTGAGATACTTCACTCCAACTTTGGTATGGCATTGGAATTGGACCATGTCCCATTGTAATATGCTTCAAAATGGAGAGATTTAAATGAATAATTTTAAATTAAAATATTTTCATAATTAACTATAACCAATAAAGTTTATTGAATAAACCAAGTAATATCAAAACTGTATTTGAAAAAAAAAACTCAATCATCTTGAAGAAACTGACATTTAGGTCGGTGATTATCACACCTCTAAGATTCCATGTGATGACTTTTGGGCCCAATATACTGGCTAGTTTAGTGACATTGAGACAGTCAAAGTCCTACTAGCAACTCCAGTGGTTGTAATAGCAGTGAAATTCGTACATTTAAATTCCATAGAGAAATCAAAGATGAAGTTGCAAGAGCCTCACTGAATATTTTCTATCATTTCATTTTTATAAATTTTCTATATCCATTATCTAAAAACCAAAACAAAATATTGCTTACATGCACATCCTTTTGTTTGGGTGGATTGTTTTTCATTTTTCCAACCAGTGCAGCTCAAAAAACACTTCTTAATGAAACAAAAAAATTTGCTGATGTGATCGATCGCACTGACCGGTACAGACTGACTATTTTTCTCATTTGAATTTCATACCAACCAGAGTTGTTAAATAAGCTAGACAATTATCCAGATCGGCCTATGCCAGCGTAGCAGTGATTAAAATTTGCCGGTTTTTAACTAGGGGCATTTATCTCTTGCGAATTTTCAATGCATTCGCGAATTTTGTTTGAGAGAAGCAACGAATTTGAGAGTTCCATGGAAATTCGCGAATGTCTGATGGCAAATTTCGCATTCGCGCATTATTTGCGAATGCGTCATGGTAAATCTCTCGGTTTAATTGTTGTTTCACTGTTATATTTGTTTCAATAATTCTGTCTTTTAATTTATTTGGCAAATCTTCACCAAGGCACTATTCAATTTAGTGAACAAGTTTTCTGTCATATTGAAGTGGCACGACTGTGTGAAGTGTGACGTCACTTTACGGTGACTGCGAATGCCTACGAATGTTCCCGTTTGTTCTACACAGAACGCGCATGAATTCGCATGAATTCGCACGAATTCGTATATAAAATTTGCATTCGTACGAATTCATACGATTTCTTGGTACATTATTGCGAATTCACACGCATTTTTGCATACATAAATGCGCCTAGGTTTTTAACCGGTTTTCGGATCCTCTTAATCGAAAAGTGCTGCAGCCTGTTTTTGAAATTACTTGATATGAACAGTCCACGCAATGCAATTCTTAATATTTTACGCTGGTCACAAGCATAAGCTAACACTCAACCTATAAATGCGTAAGCATTTCCAACTCTGATACCAACTATCTACATCCGTCCAAAGTGAGCCTTGCGCTCGCCCCGTACTGTATATACAGTCGCAGACAAAATTGAACAATTTTTTCTAAGCACTGATTGATGGCCGTATTTTATTTATTTCATTGAAATATTCATGGTATTTATTCAAAAATATTGTGAACTAAAAGTATCCAAGGGATGTTTGAAGAATAAAAATTAAATGTTGAGATTTTTATTTAAAAATGTGTAAAAGTGACATTTTCGAGTTGGACAACCGATTGGTGACCGTATGTTCAATTTTGTCCGCGACTGTAGTTATCTGTTCACTTCAATAATTTCATATTTTTCAATCTTCTTTCGATAATTTCATTTTATTTTGGTGAAAATATACACTGACCTACGAACATTTTTATTTTACCGTTTTAAACGGTGTCATTGCAATACATTAAATCAATTGTACTCCATTTTATGTTTAATTTTGAATTTCGACTTTAATGTGAAGAAAAAAAAAACGATTAGCTAGATCTTTAAAAAATATCATCTATATTTCCAGGAAAATATCACACAATTTTCAATCAATATTACCGATATTCTAGATTTTGCGAGGATTTTTTATCACCAAATTTGAAAAAATAAAGTCGTAAAAAAATGGATGACACAAAATTCATTTTTACCATTTTTCATGCTCATGATGTGAATTTTGAGAATTTTCTCAACTTTTGAATGAATGAAGAGCTCACATTTCGAATCGATTTCCAGGATTTCCTAAACCTGTAGAAACAGTGAACAGTAGAGATGCATCTCTAGAGCAGCTGAAACAAAAATTAAAGATGAATCAACTTCAATGTTTAAACGAAATATAAATGTTTATTGATTCTAATTAAATAAATTCTTCTTTCAAATCCAAAGATCTATACATGGCACAAATATTCATTTTATGTCCACATAAAATATGAATACGGTCACGGAATATACTGAATATTGGATAAATAACATTAAATAACATAAATCTTGAACAGGAAACCAAAATCAAAACGATTTCTTGCATTTAATACTGTATTCTGATAATATTTGTTTATCAAATAGTTCAGAATGTACATGGTACACGTATTTTTTTCGTGCTTATTCCCAATACTGAAATATAGTTGAAATATTTTGAATGTTGAAATAATACGAAATTTTACAAAATAGAAGTAATAGATTCAAACTTAATTCGAAATAATTAACTTATGTGTACAAATGAGATTGATCAGATTGATTTAGATATTGTTGTTCCTTATGCGGTGGACTCAGAGACTGATGTGGAATTTTCAAACTTAATATCATCTGTCAATGTGGACGTTTTTGATCCATATAATATTTTCTATAAGAGTAACTAGCACTTGAGTTTAACTGGCCTTTGTGATACGATGGACTCGAGACAATCTCATCAAATGGATTGGACCGGTTCGATTCGTTCAACGGATTCATTTTGGGTTGCTTTTTGCTGTACGTATTTTTATTTTCAGTGGAGAGTGTATTGTGATTCAGATCGCTCTTTTCACTATCATCATGGAACACGTTTGAATTGGTTGGTGAATGTTTGCTGATACTTTGTTGATTCTCATCATGTTCAGGCTCTTTATCGCTGCTACCATCTTCACTGCGCTTGCTTATCTTGATTCCAACACACGAATGCTCTGGGTTTTTGTCGAAACTATTCCACATTCTATCACCAATTCTCTTCGGTCCGTGTCCTATTGCATGTTCAGTTCTCTTGATGAATCCATCATTTCGAACAGTTCGCTGCAAACCTGTATGCGAACTGATCACTGGACGATTTGTGAGAAATGATTTGTTTGGTGTTTCATCGTCGGTTTTTTTCGTGTACTTAGGTAGCGGGGCGTCGTCCTGTTGCAACAAATTGTATTATAAAATTAATTTGTATAGTTTCCCAACTGATAACGGAGGAATGACACACATATTGTATGGAAATTTAAAAGTCTTGTGAGTATAAATCGAACTTACGTCGGCATGTGATTCATTAAATGCACGTGAATATTGTCGCCGATTATTGATTCTGTACTCTTCCAAGTTCTTCGAAACTATTTTCCACTTAACATTATCTTTGATCGGGAAAATTTCATCGACATCAGGCTTATTCTCTATTAAACGTCTTTGTGGCAACTTGAATAAAGATTCAGTTGTGTCAACATCGAAAATTGGTACAACCGGTTCGAAATCCATTTGAGCATGAACATCTGCTGTCACAATAAAATCTCTCTTCACAGTTGTACCATCCTAGAGTGATATTTTTCAAAACAAAACATGATTAATTGAACTAATTTAAACATATTTTTTACCATTCCATTCGTACCTCTTCAGATGAAACATCATCTTCCAATAAATGTTCCATATTTGCACTCATAGTTTCAGTATTCGCTTCGTTTTCACGTGATATTTTGCTTCATACAACTCCACTTGATCCGTTAAATTATTCAGTAATTTATAAAATTCGTTTTCATTAAGTGGACAAAATGACACAACAATCAAAAATGAACGCTTGGCTTATTTGAATAGCGTAATAAACATGTGCATTCACATGAAACGACACCATGAAATGTCAAACTTTTTTGTTTGCAAATAAAATGTCATCGCGCGCCGACTTAACTGTCAATCACGTTTTAATCGAATTTTGATGGGCTCAACATCATCCCAGTTTCGAAATTTGTTGTTAAGGAGGGGATATTTTAAATAAAACAGATAAGCTAAAACACCCAAAGAATAGATTTGTTTGAAAATGGCGTTTTTTTCATCACAATTGTGATAATAGATTCTATTGAACAGAAAGACTATAATCGATTTGAAAATAGTGAATGTCAAGCACAAAACAAAGTTATCTTCTAAAAGAATGAGTCGTTTTAAATAATTACATTAGTTCATCGCAAACAAAGTAAAACAAATCAAACAATAAATGGATAATTCTCAGTTTTTCTTCAATATTTATTTGTAACAAACTAAAACTAGTTGAAAAAATGATTCATTGTGTTGTGTTTATTCTTCCAATGAACTCTATTATGCACATGTTTGTGAATCGAATGTGGCAACTTTTGATAAATTGAAGGATTTCATGTAATCATCGATTTTTCTTGCTGTTTTTTTTTTAAATTTAAAACAAATTATCCACTATAATATGTTCAATAGAGTTCAATTAAAGGGACTCCAGTTCGATAAATTAATCATCATCATCATCAAATCGTTGTCGTGCATTACGTTTATTTCCACCAAATTTTCGTTTTTTAAATGTATTTGGAACATAGCTGTCTTCATCGGTCAAACTTGTGACGGTTTTTTCTTTGAAAACTTTGGGTTGTCGTTCCACTTCTGTTGTAACCGCAGGTACATAAGTATACTCGTTACCGGCTGTAGTTGGTAGCTGAAGATCAACGGGTTTCACTTCCCTATATACAAAAAAAAACCAAACCATAAAAATTGTGCTAAAATACATGATCAATCGAAATTATCAATTGTAAAGTACCGTTTAACGATGGTTTGCCATTTGCCATATGGTTGAGTTGATGTTCCAGCCTCATCGTCCTCATACTCAGCGTAACATTCTCGTTCAATTTCTTTTTCTTTAACCTCTTCTTCAATAGCAACACTTCGTACAGCTTTGAGTTGTTCACGTCGATATTTTGAAGCGATTTCATCAGCATTTTCACGCATATACTTTGATTCTTGGTGCAATTGTTGTTCAGCCCTCGCATTGTACACTAAATTTAATCGATTGTACTCTTCAATGGTCATATATCCTTCTTTCGGCGCCACCCAAGCACTTTCTATAAAAATATAAACATAAGCATCGGATAAGCTAAATTTAACGCTTGCCAATTATGCTAGAATCATCGCATACCTCCACTTTTAACATTCCAATAATATGTATGTCCTTCATCACTTTTGGCTTCAACCCACATCGATTGATCTTTAGCCTCATTGCCGAGCGTTCCATTTGCTTTGCGTTTCATTTTTGCCTTTTTCATTCTCTCTTCATCTTCAAGGACATCAATGGGTGGCAGCATTGGATCTATCGCTCGTGTTGGTATTGCTGATGGGCCAGGCGCAGCTCGACACGTTGTTGCTGTTGCTTCATCATCATAATTTGCGGCAGCTGCAGCAACCGCTGCATTTAATTCTTGCGTTGTAATATCACCACCGCGGCTAATGTCTTGTGCGTAGGCTCTCATGGCGGCATCTTCCATTTGGCGCATCTGTTGGTCCACTTTTAAACGCTCTTTTTCCTCCTTCTGGCTCCTTTTGCCAATGTCTTGTAGCTTTTTGGCAACATTTGCTTTGTGCTTTTTTCCACCCTCATGAAACACAATACTCTGCAAGTGTAAGGCAATTTGGGTTAAGCACACTTTGCCAATTGAGACAAAGAAATCTTTTGTTTTATAAAAAAAAAAATAATAAATAAATAACTTACAGCTTTGTTATCGGCGATCCAGCAATTACAATAATCGCAATATTTACGCTCATTTGATTTCCAATAGTCAGCCCTGAAGAAAACGAATAAGAATGAAAAATGTCAAGGAGAGTCCTTAGAAACTATATGAAACAATGGCTAACTTGAATGTTGACTTGAATTCATTGAAAAAAAGTGAAATATTTTATTTGATTCGGAAAAAAAAGATTGACTTTATTTGACCGCCCTTACAATATTTACATGTTTCTTTTTTTTGTACACTTCAAAATAAACCCTAAGATTTGGTTAAACATTTGTTCTATAAATATCTAAACTGTCGAGATATGAAACTAAGTATTTCAAAATTAAAGACCTACAACAATTTTTGTCATCGCTAAAATCAAATAGGAATGCTAAAATAACTCTGTTTTTTTTTTTTTAATTTTTCTCTCAACAAGGAATAACATTACAAATTTGTGTGTGTATGCGTGTTAAATAAATGGAATGATGGGAACGCGTTGACTTTTCGATGGTTTTGTAATTTCAATTAAAATCGGATAATGAATGTTTTCGTCATAAACGTTCGTTTCCAGTAATTCCAAATGTTTTTGCCAAATGATTCGATTGTAACACTGTCGCACATTGCAATTGAATCCTTTTTGTTTAGCCTGTTGCAAAAATACGTTTAACGTATCACCGCGACACGGTGCCATAATCAAAGCAAACCCAGTTGGTTTCATAAATTGCCATAATGCATTGATAAACGATGAACGAGCTGAATCAAAGAATAAACAATCAGCCGATAAGATGCAATCGTATTGATCGTCGTCGCGTACATTTTCAACATTTTCCCATTTCAACACCGAACACTTAACCGTTTCGGTAGTGTTAATCATATTTTGTGTAATTGTTTGATTTGCATTTTGAACGGATAGATCGTTACCATCGGTTAAATGGACAAAATGTGCTTGTGTATATTTGGCAATAAATAAACCAGCCAAACATGTCATGCCACCGCCCAATTCAAGTACACGACGACCATGGAATGCGGATAAATGATGTAAAATATAATAGGCAAGCGCTTCTTCGGATGGCCACACACATATATTGCCGGTATTATTGAATCCGATGAGATGTTCGGGTGTAAATTTTTGACAAAGCTCATGAATCACCAGCGAATATTCACGCTCATCGACCGTTGTTCGGTAGACAAACCAATTTTCATTTGATTGTGGATCATCGCCAAAGCAACACACAATGAACGGATTGCGTTGGAATAAGCTAAAACATGTAAATCGTCGAACGGATGCTAAGTAATCATCAGATGCAGATGGATTTGATTGATTTATCGTTGAACGTATTGGCGTTGTGATTTCTGTGTCAAAATCATCGATTGCATGATGACATAAGGCCTTTGATAATATCTTCCATCGGCGCTTTGCAATTGATGTGACCGATTTTTTAACGGCAATTTTGTTAGTGCCATTTTTACACGATTCATCAAAATGTTTCGTCATAGTTGCTTTTGTTGTGGCATCTAAATAGGATAAACCAATTTTTTTTTGAATGTTTTTTTTTTTAGATTATGATTTACGTCTTTTTTTACAGGAAATGAATCGAAACCGTTACCATTTTCCGTAGGTTTATCTGACATAATTGCATGTGTATGAATGCCGAATTCTTTGTGACATATTCACGTGACCACGTGGGCTGTGAATTAAACACCTCTGCTTTTTATCGTTTGCACCGCTATAAATCCTGTTTTTTTTTATGTGAGCGATATTATAATACATTTTTATTATGTTGTTGTAATGAATATTTTTATTTGAATCAACAAGGAATTTCAATTCGATTGGGACGTTTTTTCGCTTGGAACGTTGAATTCTGAGGTTCTGAATTCATGTGGCTTGTGGCTCGAGACCATACAATTACAGACGCTTCGTGTGCGATCTGATTTTTATATTTTTCGGTTGAAATTTCATGTGTGATGGAAAATTCGAATTAAAATTTATCTATTTGTTGACTCTAAACAAGTCCATTGTTGTGAGGAATTTTTGCGTGAGCTGTACACGCGGTTAACTATTTTTAAAACTATATAGCGATCTTGGAATCTTTCGTCAATTAAATTACATACGCTGCATGCGACCATCGGTCGTACAATAATATCAATCATAAAATTAACGATCATGTTGAGTTTACATTAGGTGACGCCTTTATTCGATGCGTGGTGGTGGACCATTTCAACGTTTTTTTTACACATAAATAATAATGTACACTCGTTACATGTGCTTTTTTTCTCTTTCTCCCCCAATCTCTCCCTCTCTCTCTTCCTCTTTCTCTCTCTCGAGGGGGGAAAAGACAATCGATACTTCGAAACGCACAATGATTTTTATTTATAGACGTCACCAAAAACAAAAACACTCACAACAAAATCTACTACAAAATTTCAAATGCTCACTAATTTCAATCCAATTTTGCCATCGTGCCAACAATATTTCTCTTACTTATGAATTTACATTGACGCCTGGGTGTGTGAGAGCATGCAAATGAGCGTGAGCGCGCTCGCAAAAAATTGGTGAATCAAAAATGATTGCTCTTAATTAATTCTCATCAGTTTGAAAAGATGAGCACGTTAATTGGAGAAGAGAATCCGATCTTTTTTTTTGCCTATAATTTTGTTTTTCTTTTTTTGGTTTATTAATTAAACTGCACTTGACTTGTTTGAGCTATGATTGGCTTACGTTTTGAAAAAGCGTGAGCCAAATTGATACTATGGCAAATGAAGAATCAAAGTCAATTATGCAAAACCGTGCACAATCTGCAATTTAATTACTTGTATTACGCCAGAAAGTTTTCCGCAACTGTTCATGCGATATTTAAGAAAAAAAAAATTGGCGATCTATTCGAAGTGTTTCGCGTGTCAAGTTGAAGCCAATGCGAAATACTTAATCAGTGATTATATTATTTTAGATGTTAAAATTCCCACGAGAGAATATTGAATTCGATAGATTCATATTTAGAAGGCAAATAATGAAATTTCACAGAAATGAGAAGAAAAATGAAGTAAAATTTTGGATTTGATTCGAGTAAAGTGTCTCTGTAAAAGATGATGTTCTAAGCGCCAATCCACACATTCCAAGCGAGAAACCGTTAAATTGTGCGATATTAAACCACACCATAATTGCGAAGTCACACCGAAGCAACCGATTTTTATGGCCAAACTATTCTTAGTTCGTTAACACTAAACGATATTTGAATATTATTGAAACAGTTCAATCACTTAAAATCGGTACACAACAAAAACAGAAACAACAGCAAAAATCTGTGCTCGGCGCACGAAAGCAACTGCTTGCGTTGAGTTCACGAGAAGGACTAAAGCGTCAAGTGATGTAAAAAAAAAGATGCTTATGTTACTCGGTCGCATGCACTGTTTATGATGTGAAACGATTGTGCCTACACTCGTAAGTGACTGTAATAATAACATCTTCGTTTCATTGGCGATTGCAGGCCATGCAAAATATGATACCCGAGCCCTATTCATTGCATTGCATATTTGCACAAGCCAATTTGTGTGTGTGTGTGTGACTCGTGTTATTTCATCTTTCTGATGCTCATCTGTGGAGAGGTTTCTTGTGCGTGATACTGATCAACCGATAGAGATATACTAATATTATTCTCGCGTAATTCTATTCGTTTTATGCTGTGTACAGTTTTTACTCCGTGCATTAACACACACACACACACCGATACACGGGCGGCGAGCGGGAAACGCGGGTTGCGTGGGGCATTTATTTGGCATGTTTATTGTAAATTGCAATCCAATTTCGCTTTATGCTCGACTCAGTTTCATTGTAAGCATGCCAAAAACAGATAAACATTAAAATGAAAAGTCAAACATGTGTACACGTCCGTTCGTTTTGGCATACGTTTCACTTGAAAGTCACATCATTGCCGATCATCGTCCATCTGAGGCTACGTTCAATTGAGTTGTATTATTGTTTTTTTGTTGTTGTTGTTGTTGTGTGGCCGTTTTTATTTTGAATGTTTTGCGGTGAAAAACATCTTGTTACGCTAAATGTCGGTTTTTGTGTGTGTTTGCGTGCGTGTGTGCGCAAAATTGAAATGAACCATTCATGAAATCTGAACGGCTTCTTCTGCGGTTAGAGCTCATTTACACACTTTAAACCGGTATTTTGTATGGCACATCCTTTGGCAACTTGTTCAAGGCTTGAGTGGTTTTCAGAATTGGATACACCGATAATAACCATTATTTTTAACGTATCTAATGAACTGTACCTCACATATTTTTAGTAATTATTGAACCGTTTTGCAGAACACTTACATTTTGGATGTTCACTTCAATCACAAATCTGGGGAAAAATGTTTGGAAATAAAAGTTACCAATTAAATGTAAATTCCCGAATGAATTTACCACAAGTATTTTAAATATAACAAAAATAGCTTCAACTAAAAACACACGACGACTGTTGTTTACGATTTACCCGGAATATTGACAGTTGCATGGACTGTCAATTTTGACAGCAATAAGCGTTCAATTCAGTGTTGCCATAAAAAGTTTCTAATGGCGTTGAAAAACGTTTCATTTAAAATGCTGTCAGAAACGTTCAAAGGCATAGCAGTGTTGTGGATACGGAGCAGAAAATGAAATAATTAATAATTATGTGTAAATTTAAATCTAGGTTTAAATATCAAAACCAATTTTAAGTAAAACTTTACACAAAAGACAACATAAATTTCTGCTTATGATTACGAACTGTTTGAACTCACATCGGTTTTTCGAACTCTCTCAAATTCTAAGGCTCAGAATGCCATAAAATGTTGGTTCAGAGTGTTTTGGGCCAAATCTAATCCGATATTTCATTTGAGTGGAAAATTTCGGGTAGTCACAGGCCAGTAAGGACTGTCAAAGCCATGCAAAAACGCCATCTTAGGTTTAGTGGGAAACTAGCTATGAATGAATATGAAGCATTGATTTCTAATGCACCAACCACGGTTTGTGTACAGAATCACTGCATTGCAAACATAAGTGGTTTCCCATCAAACCTTGGATGGCGCCACTTATGCAAAATGTGACGTCATTTACACAGTCTCTTATGGAACCAAGCGCGCCCTTTGCGGGTAGTTCAATCCCATCGAAACCTTTTTGATTCGTTTTTGCTCGAGATCTAGTGCCAAAGTCTTATAGAATTCTAAGATAGTCTAGAAAAGGCACGAACAAGTCCGATCACGAGCTAAATGTGTATTTAACGTTCAAAATCTAGTCAGAAATTTGCGTGCTGCAGAAATTATTCCAAAAGTTCACAATCATTTTCAATTTGCGAGCTCTGTATTAAACATTCAACCGATAAATAAATCCAAATAATCAAAAAATCGGTGAAAGAATGGAATTCACGCTTCATCTCGATAAATGTTTAATGCGAATTACATTTGCTTCAGGATTAACTGGCAACAACAAACTTTCATTCTTTTTCCGTTCTTTTTTTTTCTTCTTCTTCTCGATACAAAACAGAAATTGAAAAAAACAAAAATGAGAATCGACAGCAATGAAAGCAGACAATGAGGCAACATGAAAAGAGCTTGTTCTCTTGCATTGGTTTGATGAATGGTTTGTGAATTGATGTGGTTCGAAAGCGTTCTCATTGTGCTGGCCTTGTTCAAAATGCACGCATGAAAATACAATTTCTTTTTGGTGTTTCTTTTATGTTTAAAATGTTACAATTGTTAACTGGTCAATTGAAGATCATTTCGTGGTTCATTGTGAGTAAATAAACAACTTAAGCCTGTTTTTTTTTATCATTTTCCACACACCCAAAAGCAAACAATCGGCATCAATTTCAAACTGCCAAAAAAGCATGTAATACTCGTGTATAGAGATTGATTGAAAAGAATATTTGTTGCTTTGGTGCTGAACATTCTTACATTCTTAAATGCGACCAATATTTAGCTGTGATCCATTTCAATTCATATTTCATAGAAAATCATAAAAATAGAAAAGCCTTACCAAAAAAAAAAAAATCTTTTCGCATTCCCTTTTATCTGCGCCTATGTTAAAAAACAAATATTTCCGCATTTACACGCAACAATTATGACATTTCCTTTTTTTTCCGATGCCGTCTTTTGAACTTTGGACTGGTTTTTATTTTTTATCTGAACGGAAAAAATGTGTAGCATATGAAATATATTGATGGTTGGCCGTGTTTTACTTGCTATGAAATGTAATCCAACCGGAAATTAGGTGTCGGAGCACGTATGTGACAGCAATTTACCTTTAAATTATGACCAATTTACCCTCATATGCGCTTTGTGCTCATATAGAATCAAATCATCCATTATTTAGCTATCAACAAGGACATGCCTTTATTTACAAACATCTTTATTTCGGAAGAAGCTCCAAAAATGCAAAAAAAAGATATATTTGAACCTTTGAGAAAAACGTTTCAGCAATAAACGTTGTAATCGATTCGATAGAAATGGACGAAGTGAGTGTTTTGAATCTCACAATATTTAAACATTCATTGGTACAATGAAAATCATAAATCCTTCTGAACGAGCCGAGAAGGTGTTTCGATTTATGAATTTTCGTTGCTCGATATACATCAACCATATGCTTACTTCATCCCTTAATCAAATTTTCAGCGGACATTTTGCTAAACTCAATGTTCTGATGTGAAATAAATTTCAATTCACCCATTTTAATCCGAGTCTTTTCAATATGCATGCACAAAATCACAAATCATTGAATGTGGTACTCTCAAACCAGGCAGCTGCATGCTTTTGACAAATCATATCAAATGTGATTTTCAATTGGCTGTCTCATTTCTAAAATCAAGCCCTTAAATCGTGATAGTTTTAGTTTTTTTTTTCTCTTTATCATGATGTGTTTGTATTTGCTTCCGTTGGAACGGGATTTCGAACCACACGCACACACGAGCATTGATTGAAATGTCGTATTTTTGTTTTTTTATTTAAATCGTTTTCCATTGAATGGCATCATCGTGGCTATGTATACCAGCTATCGCCATGTGAATATAAGTAAATAAAAAAGAAATCAAATTAACGTGATAATCCACATTGATATAGTCAAAAATCTGTACGCTAACAGGGGATATGAGATTGAATATTGCCAACATGGATAAATACTTAAGTCTTTAACGCAATGCTAAAACTTTGATCGCTACACAGAATATTTTTTCTCTCTTTCTCTCTCTCGCTCTCTCTGCTCTCGTCATCCCCATTAAACTGTTCTGAAATGAAAACAAATAGGCTACATTCATCGAGGTCGGAATATATTCAATTCAAGCCAAACAAATCGCTTGATCGTTGCATTAGAATAATTTCACAAATGCGTTACAACTACGGTCTCAACGGTATTCAACAATATCCGTATGTTTACTCGTTCAATCACGCGTGGATTAAAATATTTCACATTATGAATTTAATTTGGCTATTGTGAACAAACTATTTACTACAGACTGGTACGACCCGGTACAATTCTGTCATACACTCTTCCATTCAGGAAAATTTTGCACACAAAAATCCTTGTTCATATACGGTTGATTGATTTATAAACAATTGCCTTGTTTTCATTTATACTCTATAGACTGCAATGGAACATGGGCTTAATGGAGAGACGAAACATGAGGTATGAGTGATACAGAGACAAAATGATTTCTCTTCTGTCTTTTTGTAACAGTTCAACATTCAGGCACATTAGATCGATGGGAATTCCTCTCTAAATGATTGGAATGAGGAAATTTAGTGCGGAAATTTAGTGCGGAAGATGGACATTTCCATGAAAATATTTTCATCAAATATGGCTTCAAATGGCAGCTTTTGGAAAATTTAAGTCAAATATATTTAGGCTAAACAATTTAGCCCACTAGGTTTATTGGAAATCAGTGGAAAAACCAAATCTCAGCCAGACAGACACTGAAACTGTCTAAATCTCTGGACAGTTGGACAATTGATATCACTAAAATTGATATGAATTGTTGCGAAATAGATAGTCTATTATACAGCCGATGTTCACGTTATTTTGTATTTTTATATGGAATTTCCACCCTCAACGAAAATTGTGATCAGTTTTCCAAGAGAAAAATCATCGCGATTTCATATAAAATTGCTTCGAAAAGAAGAGAGATATTGAATTTTGAAGAACATTTAAGTTAACCACCGTTAATTTTTCATTAAATGAGCTATTTTAGCAGATTTCGATGAAAAGTCATCCAAAATTGGTCAACCTCAAAACTCAATATCTCTCTTATTTTCCAACCAATTTTGATGATTTTTTTCATTTGAAATCACGATAATTTTTTCCATTCGCGCTGACCATGATCGATTTGACATACAGATTTGTTCGTAATTTGTGAATAGCGTGAGCTTTTTAAATCAACACCTTCGATTCATTTCTCGGCAAATTCGGGCGATGCAAATGTAAAATGAGTCATTTTGGCACAAGCATCTGTTGGAAAACCACATAAAAGAAAAACAATAAACGAATTTTGTGACGATAATACATTTTTATTGAACTTTGCTTATGCCTATGATACACAGTGTAGAGTATTTACTAAATACATAAAATGGTTGTGCATAAACGGATTTACATGTGAATCGAAAATTGCATTCGGTCCATCGAACTTGGGATACATTATTATGTGTTGATATATGAAAACCAATTGTCTACTCTCTTTGTTTTTATAAATTCACATGATTTATTTGATGCTGAAATTACAACTAGGTTAAAATAAACACTAAATCACAATAAATGAATACTTTATGATGGCCGTGAACTGAATTTTCAAGATTTTCTCTTCGCAATTTCTATTGTTCACATCAAATGAGAAAAGTTAAATACAAATTTTGTAATTAATTGAAACTGAGTTTTGAGATGTTAAAATATTAGTTTGCAAATGGTTTTTTTGATCGGTTAAACTTAAAATTGGCTTAAATTCTATCGCGAAAGAAAAAACATGTCTAAATTTATTTACAATCTTTGTGCAGTGAATGAAATTTACCAAAACAATAAAATCATACACTAAAAAAAAAAAAATGTTAGCTGGATAATTAACACTGGAACATTTTCTGTCGCGTTTCTACCAATTTGTTTTACTTATAGACAATGCTTATGGGTGCGATGAAAGTGATATAGATATGCACAAATAGAAATATGTATCCTTAAAATTTAAATGGTTGGTTTCAATCGGAGAAAAAAAAACTCGTCTACGGCAAATTGAAACAGTTGACGTTACGTTGATTTCATGCTACTTCCAAATCGGATGATGAATCGTCGGCATCACTGTACGAATACATGAGATTTGAATGTGCAAGTGCACTTTTTGGAATGTTATTGTTGCTTGTGCTGCCACCGGTCAAACCATTGAACTGTGATGTCGACTCATTTAAACTACATTTTAACGAACTATTATTTAAATGATCCTCTTGTAATTTTCTAAGTCGTTCATTTTCCTCTCGTTTGTTCTTACGGAATTTGGCACGTCGATTCTTAAACCAAACCTAGAAATAGAACAAAAGCAAATGGGAATATTAAATAAAGGGGGCACAAGCGACGCTTAAAATTGTAAACGTTTAATGTAATAAATTAACAAGCAAAATTAATATTTTAATATTTCGTATTGTTTACGATGTAGGTTTTTGGAGAGCAAAAGCAGTGAGAGCGAAAAGAGAAGACAAGCTAACATTTGTCATTCAACTCATTCAAAAAATGAGAAAACCAGTTCATACAACAAAAAAGAAATATAGAGCTGAGCACACACAAAAATATGATTATTACATGGTTGAATCCTCTTAAAATGAGGATAATAATTTTTTAATGATTTTACAAGTTTCACCTATTATTCGTCGTTTGTAGTATTTATTTTTGTTAGTCTTTAGTCGTGTTTGTCATGTGTGACGGTGCACATTTCAATGTCACAATGCAGAGCTACACACAAAAGAGACTGTGCATTTCACATAGCTGTCGTTTGACACACACAGCAAAACAAGAAAAACAACATAAAAGGATTAAATATATCAATTTGCCCTTTTTTCCTTCAGCCATTTTTTTCTCTCGAGTTCATCAGTTTCGGTTTTGTGCAAGTTTTTTTTGTTAAGTACGTGTGTAGAATTTTGGGTGTGTGTGTTCACTTGAGATTTGTGACAAATGGCTGTTAAAAGAACCTCACACGATTCAATAAAAATGGCAATCACAATTGGCCCAATTTCTTTTATTCCATTGCTGGTGCTGTTGGGTAGGCAGTTTGTTTTCAGCACACACACACACACAAAAAGAACATATTGGTTGTAATTTGTCGAGAGTCTTTACAACGACTGTCCGCATTATTCGGGGCGTATTGATTACAAGAATGCGACAAACAATATTCTCTGTAAACTTTGTTGCCGCTTCGTTGTTTTTTTTCTATCTTTCTTAACTTTGTGCTCTGGTTGTTTTTTCTCTTCTTTTTCGTGCTGATCTGTTTGTTTTGTTTGGCTACGTTAAAGAAAAAAAAAGAAATAAAAACTCCAGGTGAATATGCGCTTTGTGTGCGCCTATTGTCAAAAATTGTGTTCTACATCAGTGCCAACAATAGAACAATTATCGAATAAAGAAACCAATTTTTGTTTCTCTCGTGTTTGCGCTGATACTAAAAATGCCGCCGCTGCCAATTGCTAAGCATCGCATACGAAGCATCCAGATAGCTTCTTGGTGACCAAAACAAAAAAATCTGTGCACAATTTTTCAAACTCTTAACTGTTTATTTCGAATCTTTCGAAATTGTAACGAATATGGCATAAAATGCCGAATGCATGATAATTGAAATGCATTTTTCAAAAGGGAGTTTGCGAAGGTGAAATGGATTTCAGGAATTACATGACATTCTCTCTCCATTCAACATAATAATGTCAATTTGATTTTAAGTTTGATTTCACACACAATCAAAAAAAGAGTTCATTTAAAGAAAAAAAAGAAATTAATGCACACAAGAAAGCTCCTGTCAACTTAACATCGAATTCATTGAACCAATTTCAGCCTTTGACAAGCCCAACAAATTTCACAAACTGTCAAATCGAATTGAAATAATTTGATTTGACACATTTTTCACTTGAATCAGAAATGGTTGAACCATTTTACAAAGTGCGCACTCAATTGTTTAGCATTTTATTTTCTGATGCGCTTTTTGAGTGCGCTGGACCGAAATATTGTGAGTAAAACGAAGGCGTTTCTATGGTTTTTTTAGCATTTTCACATGAACACGAGGGTTTGGAATTTAAATTCCACATTGTTTTTCAAACGGCAATGAAAATGCTTTTGTATTAAATGTTATGAAAAATAAAAAAACAAATTGAAACGGAATAACAAGCATTTCGATTTCGTGTTTTTTTTTTCTCCTCTTGTTGATCACAAAACTTCAAAGAGTTTTTGCCAATTAGCTGTGAGTTTTGTTGCCACATTGGAAATTCAATGTATTTTCCAAAATCACGTTTTGACGAAAATGTGAATTGGCAGCTGATTTCAATGCAAACAACCGATTAGAGCCCACTTGAGAACCCTGACATTCTTTGACATTGAAACCGGTAACAATTCATGGAAAGATTTTGACATTTTTAACATGGAAAAATTATTTAAATTCGTTAAATGGTGTCAACAGTGTGTGAAAAGTGTCGTGAAATGGACAACAAGGCAACAAATTACAAATTTGTTTGGGTGTGATTTTCAACGGAAAATCGTGTGTCATTCAGAAAAATGAGGACAATAAATCAAGTTTGGCCATTCACAAAATTTGTTGAATCGATTCAATTGTAAATCGAAATAATTGTGTGCCTTGTAACGGAAAATCACTGGAAAAATGTGCTTTAACAAGCACATGAAACCATAACTGACGGATGTTCCAATTTCCAAATAATCACTCAGAAATTACGTAATGTACTGATTTTCTAATTACGTGATATCGAAGCCATACAAAAATCTCATCTCTCATTTTTCTCTGTAGCTCTTCCCACTCAAAATAATAACAAAACCAAAGAGCGAAAACGACACAGAAAAAAGCCCAATTGTGTCTTCATTTTTGGCGAATCAGAATTGTTTGGCACAACAATAAGAATTTCAATATTCAATAATAAATCTCATTGTAACAACCCCACCCCGTTATTTAAACAGAAAACTGTTCATGCAAAAATCCTTGATAGATTTTCTTGAAATGCCTTGACTAGTTTTGTATTTGGCTGAAACGCCGAACAACACAAATTCAATTGAAAAATTTCAAATAGCAAACAACAATTTCAAATGATTTTCAATGAATTTTGTGTGTTGCAACCACACGTTGGCGCAAACACTTCGTTGTTTACGATTTTGTGGGTCGGTATCTTTGATATGCAGTCAATAATCAATTGAAATCAATTCATTGGAACAATTACACCAACCAATTTTGTGGAAGCAATCGTGTGCAATGAGCAAAAGATAGTTTGATGGTTGATAGAACAATGTAAAAAAGTTGTTCATTGTTTTGCCACTTTATTTATCCATCATTGGCAATTCGGAATGGCTTCAATTGCATCGGAATCGTTTCAACTTCCAGTTGAATTACGGCAAACAGTAGCTGAAATCTACGCTCAAACACCTTCATTTTCATTTTAAGTGAAACTACCAAACAAACTGATTTCTCTGGCTTTGATGTTAGCCGGTTATTTGGTTGGTCTTTTCGGCACTTCAAACATCCATCGATACACTGTAATCCGTATAAAGCCAATTGTTTGCACACTGAACTAGATAACAAGTAAATTGCTTGAGATTATCAGGCGTACGCTTCAATGAAAGCCTTACAAATGAATCGGTATTCAAAAAAAAAATTCGGTAAAAAAAATGATTGACCACTTTTTTTTCTCCTTTGCTTGGAAATGTTAAAACGAGAAATGTCGGCTCCATTTTAATCGATGTCCACGAACAAAGCCAATTTTAAGGTCTTCGAGTGTTTTTTTTCTCAAAAATTCATGATAGAATTGAACAAATGCAGTATTTCTTGTGATTTTGAAAATAAACGCATTTGAAAATGATCCCTTAATTCTTAAAGCATTAAATTTCGGTTAAAAAATGGCTGTTTGAATCAGAAGAATTTCAGGTCGTTCAGAAAATCTAAATCAGAACAAACTCTATAGGCTTGCGTTTGTTCAGAAGCTCTGACTAAATGCAGATCGGTTTAGGTAGACGCTATGGCGGCACATTTGATCGTTTTTCTACTTTTCTTGATGAATCTTTCTTGATGAATTCAATTCAGCTAACCAAATGTTCGTTATAATTTATTAAATTCTGAACTCAATCATATTTGTTGCTCATTTTTATTTACATTTGCTATTTTTTTTTTTTGGTTTATTATATGTTCCATTACATCATCTAAATAAAATAACCGCGGGAAATTTGTGGCTTTTAATAAATGAAATGCTTGTCATAATAATTTTTTAAATCATAATTTGTAAGCAACCTCTTTTCTGTCGTCAATGGAAAGTAGATTTATGCGAATATTTGTAAACAGAAATCCATATAAAATGACCCTTTAAAAAAATACGCAATGGAAAATATGGCTAAATCTGCTCATTTCCCTTGAGTGAATTTTAATGCGGTGCATTAGAAGAGTTCAGCAGCCGCCCCTAAATCAAAACAAAGAAAAATTCAATTCAAGATGAAATCAATACGAATGCGTATTTTAATATACACACTTCACCGCTCTTATCTCAGGATAAGTTGGTATGGAGTGCGTGTGTGGTATTAGTACACATCTAGTGATGCCTTTGGGTTGATGCATTAGTCAGAAAATATGCGGTTGTTTGAAGGTGTTTTGATTGCTGTTGAAATGTTGGCCTTTAATAAATTTGATTTGAGAGCGTACATTTAAATCTCTCAACCGGATATGACGATGCTTGCAAGAGAAAGAGAGAGAGAGAGAGCGTGCGTACACCGTCTCTAAACTGAGCGGATTTCTAGTGTGTAATTTGCATAAGCATCAAAAATTGCCCAAAGTAACATTAGCAAACGCACAAACGCGCCTATTCACATCAAAATTGCACGTTCATAACATTTTCGCTGATGTTATTGTCCAAGTTCCATTTGCTAAAGGAACCGATATTTTGACAATTTCATAAACGATTTAGGTCAACGAAATTGCGTCACCCGCTTTGTTCATGACTCAATTGAGATGCTAAAAATAAACTGTTTTCGTATAAATTCCAGTGAATTGCATTGCATAAAAAGTTTTTCGATCGAATTTCATTGATGAATGTTTTCGCCGTCGAAATGGAATTGCATTGAACATTTAATATTTAATATTTGAGGGCGATAGAGAGCCAGAGAATGCCGAAAAAAATCCGCAGTTCACGAACATTCTTGTGCCAAAGTTTTCAGTTTCATTTTTACCGAAGCCAATATTTGCAAAAGGTTTTCTTTGTTTTCGTGTGTTTTTTTTTCCCTGGCAAAATATCAAATCACAAGCCACAACTTCTGCACAGCTTGCGCCAATGCAGTGGCACTGTACAGCTACAGTATCAAATTATAATTGAATTTTTCGTTGCCCAAAAAATCGAATGTGTTTTGCTGCGATGCAATTTTATGCTAAACTTTGTGTACATGCGATTCGATCTGCACCAAATTCGACACGGTTATCGAAAATGCACAGGGTCGGAGCTGGAAAAAATGGCGCTGTTGCGTTTGGCTGTTGTTATGTTTTTTTGGGTGTGCTTGTGTTTACAAAATATATTAAAGTTGCAAAAGGATTTTAAAACAATATCGTGAAATTTTGTTTGCTGTTCATTTTTGCCTTGCGGGCACTTTTTTTTTGGTTGGTTCATTCGTTGGTGGTGTATGCACGTACGGTATTTGCGCTGAAGCTTGTGCTATTTGGTTGGGTTAATTTTTCGTGGTTGAACCACATAACTGGTTTCAACTGTCAAGGCTACTAGAATTGATGTATAAAATGCTGATATGCGTCTATTGTATCGTTTTAATTTTAATATCCGTTGTTGAAACGTGTGTTCTATATATTTTGCACCGCAAATGCATTATGATTGGTGCTGATAAACTGTTAACCCCGTTGGTTCATTGTTTTTCTAGTATAATTGAATATTAAAATTAATTTCCAAAAGGAAACACACACACACACATGCTGGCCAATTGCACCGTGCAAAAACACGGTGCTTTTTTTTCCTCTGCTGTTGTTGTTGTTCACATTTCATCCCGTTATCGGGTATCGGTTAAACAATGGATTAATAAATAAATAAGCTTAAAGCAAGTATACATATATTTTGCATAAACCATAAATCAGTCTTTGAAATGAACGGGCGATGATGATGGGCGAGATAATAATTAAAACATGAAGAGCGGATTTTTCCATAATCAATCAATAACGAATTTATAATTCGAAAAAGACAAATATTTTCGTTTCGTCATCGATACAATTGGGTTAACCTGTCATCGAATGTGTATTACATTTTATTATGTCGCCGAAAGGCACATTTCCAGTAGACTCATAAATGCGTCATTTTCGGTAGCTGCCAGTTATATATATATTTAACAATGTAATTAAGTGTCAATTAATTAAACTTATCCTAAGAAAACAACAACAACAAAAAATAACATTTCAATGTAAATAGAAGGGCGATTCGTTGTGGTTTGATGTGGTCTTTTGGGGGGGCGGGCGGAAGGTAGGTAGTGATGGAATAATAAGGCTATCAAATCGTAAATACGAAAAGCTCAAAATGAGCATATTGTATAAGAGATGGAAGTAGACCGAGAAACTCGTAAAATAATGCAAAAAGGGAAGCTCATTCAGTACTTGGGACGTTGAATTCTAGAATTGAGCAAAGGATGTGCGGTATGCTGTGTGGTATTTGCAGCTTAATAAAGAGAGAAAAGAAATCAACGATAAGGGAAAGCAAATTTTACTGATATACAGTCAAACAATCGCTATGGGATACAAAAACCACTCAATGACAAAAACACGCGTATTTTCTCTCACTCAATATACCACACACACACACTTCACTTCACTTCACTCTTCATCTGCTGGCCTGTTAAGTGTGTGCATTTTAGACGCTGAATGAATTTTGAGGGGCATCAAATTCACTATGCCAATTCAATGTGGTTTGTTACCGCATCAAAAGAACAATTGAATATCACGGTGTCATCTCACTCCCTCAATTCATACAAATTTTTGCCTTCACATGGAAAAAAACGGGGGAGAAAAACCGAAATTATCCTGAATTCTATGAATTTATTGCCATTGTTCATTATTATCTTTTAAAATAATAAAAATGTAAATAAAATCAAATTTTAATGGAGCGAATTGCAATTGGAAAATAATGAAAATAATGTTTCGAAAAACAAAATAGGCATCTCTCTTGTACCACGCCGCGATTTGACTCGACGAGTTAAGAAACAAAAAAAAAAAAAAAAATATGTGAAATGACAAGAGAAAATGACAATAAATATTTTATACACGAAGTCAGTCAGGATTGGTGAATTAACTCGGTCGTTCACTGTCTTTTGTCAACGGGGAAATTGCGAATAGGAGTGGAAACGGGAGTACACCCAAGTTTACACATACATTATATCATCAATTCGGGTGGCTTTTATTGTCTGACTTGTTGGAACCATTTTACGGTTTCATCGGTTTGTTTACTTTGATTTTGAGATGATTCGAGCAATTGAAACGATGATATGCATGAATTCGCTCCGATGCTAAAAACTTTTCTATTGTTGTTATTCTTGTTAAATTATGTTGAACAATACAAATAACAAATAATGGCGCAAAATTTCAATTCAAACAAGATATGTTTTGGGAGTGACAGAAGAGTAAACGAGTGAGATAGAGAGAGAGAGAGAGAGAGTGAGACGAAAGAGAAGTCAATCGACAAAAGTAAATAGCACTTTAAACGAAATGGAAGGAAATCATAACAATCGACAGTGCGAAGGGTTTGATTTATCAATTTGCCTTCATATTATGAAATGAAGCCAAAAGCTGATTCACAGTTTAAATCATATTATTGAATTATTTTGAATGTTTTTTCAGAATATATATCGAACATTTAATTTGAATACTTGAATTGCAACAGAGAAATAAACGGTAAAAGTGTTTTTTTGTTGAAAAAAAAGGAAGATTAAGATAACAATTGAAATTGCGACTCAAATTGGTGAAATAAATGTCTACGCAAAATCACCGACACACACACACACACAAAGATTTTAAATCCAACGAACAAATTCTCGGGTTAGTATCGAAATTAGTTTGAAAACTTCAACCGACGACATGGCCACCAACATGACATTCTGCACTTAATATCCAGACATTTTCAGGATTCAACACATTCTTGAGTTTATCTCTTTATTTGACATGGGTAAAAGCGGAAAAGGCCACCTACACAAGATCTCAATCGGGTTTTTCATATCTCTAATCGAAATGCCTCACCTGAAGTGATAGAGATAGAGAGTGTTGTGTGGTACTTGAGCCTATTAGTCATGCACACAGAATAGCATATTGGAAAAAGTGAATCGTAAACCTCTTCAATTGGCCATTGTGTAAATATAACATATTGGACGATGACACAGCAAAACATTGTATTTACCTTTTGGTCTAGAGACCGTGACTTGGTACATTTTCAATGAGAGATCGAAAGAGGAATTGCTTATTTGTTTATCGTCAATAAAGTCAAAGATATATTCGAGAAGAGAAAAAACAAAATGCCGTTGAAATGTGTGCTCTTCACCACAGAAAATAAGACATAATTATGGAATTTGGTGGGTTACCAATTTTGATGACTTCGATGGAGGAAGCTGATGTGTAAACAATGAAACATAGAAGAAAAAAAAAATGGGTCCCGAGTACAAACAGTAGCCGAGTGGCTGTCACACAAATTATTCGCTGCATTTAACCGATAAATTATACCTGGTCTCGCCAAGTGTGTGTGTGTGTGCGTTTACATTGAGTGTTCGAGACTTTTAATCCGTTGTACGTTTTTAGAACAGCACTTCGATGACATTTCCAAACACCCGTATTTATTGTTTTATTTGTCTGTTTCTGTGTATTTTACGGTATGGAATGCTCTTGTTCAATCCAATAGCTTTTATTAACATTGGTCAATTGTCGATTTTGTCAGAGTCCAATTGCGATAAAGAATTCACTAAATCAACAAACATCCGTCCAGCAAGCTCTTGTTGAAATATGATCAAACAACTTATCACCACCAAACGATTTTAATATTATTCAAAAATTCCGTTTTAAAGTAATAACAAAATATACAACAATCTGTGTGCGTGTGTGTGTAATTTGTTTAAGAGCTGTTAAAATCTTTGCCGGCAGCAATTTCGAATTAATATTCCCAGAAATTATTTCACACGAACGCATTAAATATTCAAAATCAACAAATGCACGACTATTTGATCTGATGATTATTTTTGTCTCTATCACGCGTTGATTTAATCGACACACGATCGCACACCATGAAATCGGGGGACGGCGACAATAATGCTCTTTGTCACCATACCAATTAAATCTCAGCAAGTCCTTAGACTTCTATTTCATCATATTAACAGTTTTGATGCGTGAAAGGATTACCAAAGATCAAATAAAAATGAAACACATTTCCTTAACGGTGTTGGAAACATGGAACAACTTTTTCGAAAATTGGCACACGGGCTTGCTATTTACTTTCTCGGTGTTTCATTCAAAGTGTTTTAAATCCGAGTACAAAATCCAGTTGAAAGAGCGAGATTTTATCACGAATGAAATGGAAAATGCGTTTGGTATGGACACAAATCCGAATTGACATTCGTTAACTTGCTGCAAGCATTTGTGCTGAGATTATGCATTAAAGAGTAAGTGGCTGGCATGAATTGAGAACGACAAAATGGCAAGTGGCGAAGGGTTGCACGGAAACCATATCAATTCCACTTTGGTTTTTAGAATGGCCAAATGTTTACTTATGCATTTTGAAAATTTCAATGTTCCAAAAGACGGCTGATTTTCAAAGTCAAAAACTGGGTAATTGAGAGTGAGAGAGATTCAGTTTGATAAATGCCATTCCAAATCAAAACAAAGAACACATAAACACAAATTGCATGTTGTCGTGTCATTTGTTTGATTTGTTTAAAATGTTGATAGAGGGAAATACCAGATTAACCAAGGCAAATGGTTTTTGGATTTGTAATTTAATATTCAAGCCCGTTAAAATGTGTGTGTTTGTTTGTTGGTGTGTTTTGTTGGTTGGAAAATTAGACGGATTGTGAACATATTTACGGGTGATTTCTAGTTTTATTCGCAAAATAAACACCTTAAAATGACACAGAACACACCGGTGTATTCACAATGTGCAACACCGAAGTGTGAGAGAACAAATTTGTTTAATGGTTCTTTTGGTGCTGTCTTAATCCTCACAGCGACAAATAACGCAATAATAATAATGGGTTTTTGTGAGTGACAAAAGAAATTGTCAACAAACGTATTAAGGTTAAACTACGGATATGCTATGGATTTTATATGAAGCTTTGTATGGAGTCAGCTTATGGATATTTACCTCTACGCGTTCTTCTTTAAGGTCCACCTTGAGCGCCAATTGTTCGCGCAGTACAACATCTGGATAATGAGTTTTATCGAATGTCGCTTCAAGCTGTTCGAGTTGCTCCTCTGTGAAAATGGTGCGATGGCGACGCTTTCTCTTTGGTGGTGGTCCATGACCGAGATGACCACTGTGATGATGTGATAGCGAAGCGTGCGTTGTATGTGCTTGCATTTGGGCGGCAGCAGCCACATGAGCCACAGCTGCTGCATGCATATATTGGGGATAGAAATTTGGATAAGCAGCAACTAGAACGAAACAATATCAACCACATTTTAATTGCAAATGATTCATATGGCTGAAAAAGAAAAAAAAAATCCAACAAAATGGCCGATTTTGTTGTGGTATGCAATTTGAATTGCAAATGCGAGTGAATTATGGATTTTTTTTTTGAAATATGAAATTTGAAAAAAAAACCGAAACACAAAAGAAATATTTACTTTAGAAAATATTAGGTCAGTTGAAATGTTATTCAAATTTCAATCGATTCACATTGAAAACCGTTATTGCTTCGATCGAACACAAATTTCCTGGAAATTGTTGAATGTGGAACATTTTTTTGAATGCCAGGCTGCCAGTTCAATGAATTGTAAACCGAAAAATCCTTTAAATATATAATTCGGTTAAGGAAAAATCAGATTTTTCTGCCACTTTTCTCTCCTTCTCCCTTCCCCTCTCTCTCTCTCTTGCATCTCTATCGTCGTTTTAACGATTTTTTTTCCTCCGAATTTCATTTGATTGGTTTCATTAAATTCCAACGTCACCAGCTCGAGTCACGAAGCTCTTAGATTTTGATTAAACGATATTGTCATTAGCTCAACAAGAACCGCAAAACCGACGGAAACAGAGATGGAAGCAACAAAAAAGAACTCAGATGCATACATAAAAATGCGTTTTATTTTTAATCGAATCGAATCAAAAAGAACGAAATTAAATTAAATGCCTTGAATTTTGTGAAACGAGCATTTATCGTTCTCATTCCATCATCAATTCCAATCGGTTTCTATAACATCAAAATATAAATTGAAGAAGAAGAAGAAGAAGAAAAAAAAACAGAACGAAAGAAAAATTGAAGTTGACGTATTTAGATGGCTTCATCTCATTTTCATGGAAATTTTTTGACGAATTTGTCTATTCACTTGATTTTTCATTGTGCAAGCAAACGGTTTTATTTGGACGTTTTAAACGATATGCAAACGAAATCATAATATTTGATTGTAACGAATGTTTACTCTGGATTGCTTCGAATAATCGCATGAATGATCTCCAACCGAAACTGAATCAATGTGAGATGGAAAAAAAGCGCGACATTTATGGCTTCATTTCAATTTGTTATGCCGATGAAAAATGCCACGACAAAGACGATCACGTGCTAATCTTCATAAAGATTGTGTAGAAAAAAAAACGCGTTAATTTGCTTGAAAATGACGATTTTGGCGTTTAGAATCTTGTTTCGATGCTTGAGATTTCAATAGAATTGTTTGTCTACAACGATTCGACTTTTTTATTCATTTTTATTCAAATTTATTCAAAAACAATTTATGTCCATTTGAACGTCATAATTACTCGAATCGAATCAAATTGCGATTTTACATAATGATGACACGATTTGCAGTTTTTTTTTCTTTTTAAAATAAATGAACGAAGAATATTTACTTATCCTTCTCATGGGACAAACGAATTAAGTATAAAGTTTGCAAGGAAACACATTTGAGGATCTCTTGAAGAATTTCGTGTCAGTTTTCAATGAAATGTTTAAAAAAAACCTCGGATTAGTATTTTAACACACCCAGAACCCCGGTTGATAATTACCATGCTGCGTATTCGACCGCAGAATCATCGCATGGAAAAAAAATTACCCAAAAAAAACGGATAAGAGATTGTATAGTTGTCGAGTTACCTTGTCTCACTTGTAATGCTCCGAGTTACTTAAGTATTTTTCTTAGTGAGCACAAAAATAACAAACAAACATATTTAGAATATTAAGACGTGGGCGGCTTAGGTTCTTATTTTCTTACGGTCTCATTGGGTTTATTCTTCTTTTTTTTTCATTCGCTTCTCTCACCGGTGCTTGAAGGTAATTCAACACGATGAAAAGCAAAGTAAATTCAAATCAGGAAGCAAAATGGAAAAAAGAATTTCAGTGAAGAGGAATGAAAAAAATGTAAAACACCATTTATGTAAATGGATGATGTATGAATATGGATTCAATATTTTCTTTCATTGATGACGCACAGTGCTAGCGAAGAGAGAGAGAGAGCGAATGAATAAGGTGGTGTGTAATCGTGACAGCGTAAAAATTTAATCTGCGGAAAAATGAGTTCAACCGATTTCCACTGCACTTTGGTTTTTTTTTACCTTCGAATTATTTTTTTTCTTCTTCTATTTGCTGGATTTTGGTTGGGGATGAAAACCGATGTTTTTATCAAATTTCACAATAAGAAAAAAAAATTGGAGCAAAAATGCCTCTGTTGATCAGATCTGCGATTTGTTGCCATTGTAAGTCTATTTACATTTTCTATAGAATTTTTTTTTCTCATTTTGTAATATGTTAAGTAGAATTGAAAGGTGAGAGAAAACAGACGATTTGCAGGCAAATTCTGTTGGCTTTTAAATGTGGAATTTGGTAGTGTCAAATAGAATCGCAAACACAAGAGCTTATTTGGCAACATTTTGAGTCGTGTTTGAACACAATGAGCCCATATTTTCATTTCATGATTCAGCTTCATCGCTTTCATAAATAAGATTCGACAATCAAGAAGTTTAACACACAGACATACACACACACACGCACACAAACACGAAGCAGAAATTCAATTGCACCCACTTTGATACGTATATGCTTTCGATTCTGATATGCGAATTTGATTTTGTTTATATTTGTATCGGTCCGAGCTCTTGACATAAAGAAAATTCAATTTTATTCCATTAAGTGAAATGATAACAAATCTACAATGAAAACAAATCCCATCCTCATCCCACACACATTGGTGAGCTACCGTTTACCGAAACGTAGCCGCCTTGTCAGTGGAGAAAAATACATGAAAACCAATAAAATAAATAAACATTTCATGTTCAAAAAAAAAAAAAATAATAATAATAATAATAATAATACACAAGGATAAGCACAATAGCAAACTGGCGATGATGTGATGCGTAGAGGAGCAATAACTTAGAAAAGAAATATGAATGTATTGAAAAAGAAAAATACAGCTTCAGGATATACTTAGGGCAGCCCTGGATTGGAAGGCATTGGAATTTGAAAATGTGGTCGAAAACATTGGTTACGTATTGCGGCATTGATCTTAACTCTAAACTCGTATCTTGAAAATCGAAAAATTATTTACATTTTTCATTTTCGTCTTTGGCCACAGCTAATGCGTACGCCGAGAGTTTGCTTACGTATCCCAAACAATGTATACACACTCTCTCACACGCACGCACACATACACACACACACACACATTTAGTGTATGCATCAGGGAGCTTAGGTACCGTTGATAGCGGTTAAGACGAAAATAGCCGCAAGTCATACACACTCAATGCACATAATAAAAGTATTTGTTACTTAAATGTGAAGCTTGATTCGGGTAGCGCACATTTAAGAGAGAAAAAAAAAGGTGAAACAAGCTCGTCATTGTTTTGTCGCTTTAGTGTACGTCCAACCAGCAGCATGTTGCTTCGGCAATATAACAAAAATCCCAATAAATTATTGATAAATACACATCAAATGCGTCAGTATATTCGATAATACCTCTTATCGGTAACCTGAAGGACTTTTCATTTTCTATGCTATTTTACCGTCAAATTTTATGTGAACACACGAATGTTTATTTATTTGATGCTTTTAGTCTTATTAAATCAAAACGCACACATTTCGGTCGGATTTAATTTTTTTGGATAAATTTTTCATTGGGTTTCATTGTGAAACGTCGCCAAATGCTCGTCACGCCTGTGGTCCTTTAACGAAAAAAAAAACACAAATGCTTTCTCTTTTCTCAATGGAATTGAGTCGCACGCTAATATTTGTAATTCATTTTGAAACAAAATCCGCAAATGTGATGAGAATAAACGTTTTGACGTTGTGAGATTCCTTAATGCTTTTATATCATTTACTTTTGCGGTGAGCATTGTTGTTTGGGGACACTTGTGATTACTCGCAGGGAATTTAAAACGTCTAAATCGTCGTAAATAAAATTCTCAATGAAGCACTGTTTTTCCCAGTTTAAATTTCAAATTTCGGTATTTACAATGCAAATCCCATACATCCAGTTTTATTTCAATACCGATCAGTTAATTTAATTGGCTCATTTCAATTTTGAAAAGTATTGTCTATTTTCTAAAATTATCAGAAAATATCACTAATAAAGTTGATTCACGCTAGAAGTTATGTTTTAAGCGGTAATTTTCCTTCCGCGACGCGAGTTGATAATTTTTTGTGTGTTCGGATAGACTCAAAATGAACAGACAAGGATTTGTATACAAGCTAAAAATATGAGGCTATCTGAAATTAGATAGCAATTTTCTATGCGATGTGGTCGTCGATAGGTCCTTTCAAGGTAATGCGACAATTCAATCGACATCCTCACTAAAATTGTTCGAATGGTCACATTCCTCTCAAAGGACGTATCGACGACACATTGCATATAAAACAGCTAATAAGAAAATTCCACCTAATAAAAACCAAATATAAAGTGATCGCGCTTTTGATGCTTCCCCAAGCACATTTCTCCAGACATTTTTCCTAAAATTCATGTGACGCAGAATCGAAATTCTAAGAAGGTAAATGTGCAAATCATGCAACAAAAAAAAGTGTCAGTGAAAAAACTGTACATACCGAGAAAGTCTGACGGTGTACCAAAACCACCGGCTGCAGCGGCCGCCAAATGTGTCAAATGTATTCCCGGATGAAGCATGGCTGGCACCCTCGTCGGTCGTACTGGACTGGATGTGGTGCTGAGCGACGGTGAATTGCTCGGCGATCGACTTTCCGATTTTGAATTGTATTCAAATTTGATATCAGCCGGTTTCGATGCCAAAATGCTATCAATGGTAAATGTTGATGTTGGCATCGATCCACTGTTACAATCACGCATTTTAACTTCCTCTTTTATGATTTTTTCGTTGTCTTTGTCAAAATGTGTACGATTTAAATTGGATGGATTCGATTGCATTTGACCGATTTGATGTGATATTGGTTGAACACTTGCATTCAATACCAATTCATTGTCATTGATATGCTCTCGCAAATTATTCAATCGTTGGCCTAAGTAATTACAATTTTGTGTACCGAGTAGCATGGCGGTGGTTAAGTAGGCTTGATTTGGAATCGATAGATTTTTTGTTAACGGTGTATTTCGAATAGTCATTTGATTCGAGGTGGTTTCAACCATTGGTGGAGTCGTCGTTGAAGCTGATGCCAATGACACTGGCGATATTGGCGGCGTTAAATCGGCTTCCTTTAGAAGCCCTACACGTGACACGGAATTCAGGTTTAAATAAATTTGTCAAATGCCCACAATTATGTTGAAATGAATTCAGTCATAGATCAGATCACTGGATTTTTTATCGACGAAAAAAAAAGAAATTGTTTTGCTTCAAAAATGTCACAAAATTGGGTGATAATGAAGTCCGAAATAAATTCACTTTTCAGTTAACGTGTAATGAATCCACAAAAGCACGCTCCAAATATCAAAACAATTATATTTTTTTCAATGTCACCACTGTTAAATGTTGAATTATCACTTAATTTTATTTTTGTGTGTAAACTAACACTCCCGGATTGAATGGCACGATATGACCAGATCGTTAAACGATGTGAAACGTTCTGCAAATGTGGTTCAGTTGAAAATCTCGTCATCGAGTTAAAAGCCGATGAATTTGTACAAAAACCGTATGTACATTCAACATCGATACACTCACACAGACAATCCTTAAAAACTGGTTTTCAACACTCTTTCCTACTTCGTTTGACTGGAACGCGTGCGTACACAACAAGGATGCGTACAATCGAATGTGTGCGTGTTTTGTGTGTGTGTTAGTAGTATTGTGCAGTGAATGTAAGCTCCACCTATTTCGTTTCGATTTAATGCTTGAGTACGATGTGCGACAACCCTCTAGTGCCATTGCAGTGTAAATGTGCTGAACGAGCTGAAATAAAAACGATTTTCGCTTTATAGAATATCCATGTATGTTGAGTCATTGATAAATAGAGAGGTTTGACTCCTCTCACTCGTTGGCTTGTGCTATGGCCTGGATGAGAGAAAAAATAAAACACGCAAACGGAAATATTGTTTGCATAAAAGAAGATTGAGCGATCTAAATGTATTGGCTGTGTTGTCTTAATAAGTGAATGAAACGAATACCATTGCCAATGGTCATGTTGATGCTTCTGTTTCGGCGGCTACGACGACAGATGAATTGCAGTGTTCTATTTGATTTTCTCATTATTTCAGAGAGAGAGATTTCAGCTGCCGCAGTTGAAAGTCACACAGCATATGATTGCATGACATTGGACAGTTGTTGGGGCGTTTCCTGATTTACATTCAATCCGATAGAAAACGCAAGACGACTCGATTCGTGCACTCGTTTTACATGCGTTTTACTATGTGCTTTGCTTCTGCTTAATTCCATAATATCTAAATTAATGTTATTTAAACGTGTTTTATGTATATTTTGTATGTATTTATCCTATGGCTGTGTGACTGACTGCGAATGAATTATGACAAATTTTTTCGTGATTATGTCTCAATTGTCAACGCTTATTGTGTTGATGCTGTGCAATGCTTATTACATACACATCATCCATCCGTTTCGATTCTTTGACATTCACGATGAAAAAGCGACGAACTGTAAAGTTGCCACCTTTACATATTTGTTGATGGGTGTTTGGTTTTTGTTTTTTGTTTTTTATTATTTTCAATTCGTTTATATTTTGTGTGTACGTTTCGATTGAAAGAATTTGAGCGAGATTATTATCACGTTAAAATTCATCAGCGTTTTTCATCCATGCTGTTATTAAAGCAGTTTTTTTTTGTTGCTGTTCATAAGCTTCCGTTTTATGTGTCCTTTTCACCGTCGACATCACACAGTTTTTCGCGTGCAACATTTTTCAATTTCACTTTTTTTTGGGACGTGTGTTTTTGTTTTTTTGTTTTATTCTTTGCACGCGTCACTTGGTTTTTATACGGTTTTGCATAATTTAATTTATTATTCAAAAAGAAATAAATGTTTAATTGCGATTCTTTTTCGATGAATTGCGCTGTTTTTGTTTTCATTCAAAATATTACATTTGGCAGAAAATTGACTTACAGTCAAAAAAAAGTAATGATTTACAATGTGGCAGCAACAGCGACCGATGGTACTTATGTTTTACTGAGTGAGACAATTTTGTTTTCATTTATCCATCATATCCATGATGTTGAATTAAATCATACAGGGTGCACAGGATGGGGAAGGAAAATAACTCTTTTAGCCCATTTAGCGCCAATTAATTACTACTTTCATGACACTTTGATAAGAAACAGTTGTGTTAGAGCAAAAACAGAAGAGGTTATCAATTCCAACAATTCATTCTATCTTGTGTAAACTTGGAATTTGTCTAAAAAAAAGGTTCTTATAAAAAAGATTGAATCCACTATGTCTCCAGGGAATTCTCTATAATATTAACCTGAACATGTGATTCCAAAATTATTCGAGGGAGGGCGGGAAAATTTCTAATTAGGTCCCTTGATCCCTGAACCCAGGGTTCAGTCTCTGTCTCTGCGAAACACCCTGTGCAGTGTGCTGTGCACTCGTTCCTCAGTTCGTCTTCGTGCAGATGCGATTCTTTAAATGGCATTTCTTCGGTGCTCGTGCTATTGTGTTGGACCACCCGCAAAAATCTCTTGAACTCTTATTAAAAGGCAATCAAAGCATTTCAAGCACTGTTTATCGAATGAACTGTTGCCTCTTGTTATACATCAGTAAAATACAGGTCTAATTTATACTCAACTACTTAAGCATGAGCAAATAGTGATGTAAAATTACAACAAAAAAAAAACAAAGAAAAAGCACGATTAACAACATACAGTTTATGTCATAAACCTTGAGGCTTGTCGAGGTAATGTGTTGATAACCGAGAATGTGATTGTCGTGCAAATTGAAATGGGTGTGCTTGATTTGTCAAACATTTTGGAAATTTCCGAAATTGATAAATAAATATTTAATGATGTACTTTTGAGTTTATGACAGTGGCACATGAACTGCAATGCCCAAACCATCAATCCGAATAAAAATCAAAAATCTTCAGATTTATTCAGCAGTCTCATTCTCATTCTCATTCTCTTTCTGTGTTCTTTGTTTATACTCATTATTTTCATGCGTATATAAACTTTCATTGAATCATTTGATGACTTTAGTCCTAACTAAACAATGACAAATGAAGCGAAACGTCTTTGTCGATTTCCTTTGTTTCTACAGTTTCTCGGTGGTTGTTTCGACCGCAACGAAATTTTCAAGTTAGTCTCCTTCTCTCTCTCTCTCTCTCTCTCTCACTCTCTCGCCTTCTTAGCTCGCTTCGTATATTGCTGGAAACGCTTTTTGTGTGATTGTTTTTGTTTTGACAAAATGGAAAATGGTATTTCAAGTCAAAGATTTCAAAACTACTATTTTAGTTACTATAACGACATGCGGCTGTCGTACTTTGGTGCCTCAGTGCTTCAATGGCTTTTGTCTACCCAGTCGATGGTTTTATTTACATTTGAAAATTGATTGCCGTTATCAAGCCGATGTCGAACTTTCGATGCCACTTGAGACTGGACTGAAAATTATGGAACACCAAAAGTCGCCACACTCTGAAAAACTACATCGGTCGAATTACATTGGTATTAAATATAAACAATGCCATTTGATTTGATTTGATTTTCAATGAAATCTCAATATTCTGAAGGTTACTTCGCATTTTTGGTTTTTCTTCGGTGTATGTGAACAAACCAAACCACATTTGATGCCAATGCAAAAACGATTAACAGAGTTTTGCCCATTGTTGTAACGAATCAACAAACATTTGGAATCAAAGGAGACATAAATAAAATACAAATAGCCACAAACCAATTTAGTGTTGGTTGTTCATTGAAATCCCATTGGTGAATCAATGCAATTGAATTTTTCATGAAACATTTTCCCGTATACTTGTTGTGTGTATGTGGCTGTTTTAAGAGTATTTGCTTAGGAGATAATGTTGATGTTGATCGACAGATGAACGGTTCGCTCAATCAAATTGAATTCCAATCGATTCGCATTCGACGTGTGTTTTTTGTTGTTGTTTTTGTTGTTGCTTCGGACAATTTTAACAGTATCCTTTTCAGGTCAAATGAATATGTCCAATTGGAAAGCCTTAAACATTTCCAGCAAAGCGATTTGTTATTTCAATTTAATCAATCTCTATGCTGCGATTGAAAGTATTTAAAACGACCAGCCGCCAAAATGAGATAGAGATAAAGGTATTCGAGCCTCACGATCCCATTGAAAATCCGTATTTGTTTGATTTGAAAATATGAATTTATCCAAAAGCAGCTGCTAATTGTTTAATCAGCATTTGGAATTTAATTATATATAGCAAGCATGAGGAGAAAAATGGAATGAGACAAAACAAGATTGTTGTCGATCATTTCATCATATTTCTTACGGCAGCAACTGTGATTTCATAATTCTGTTTCATGCTTGAAATTTATACACAATTTATGTTTATTTCATGGTATGAGCATTTCAATTCTCAAGTCAAAACCAAACTGTTTCAAACAATTCTATATTTACATTGGAAAACTCTGATGTAACATTGCACAATTGTGTGTGGTGATTCAATGGATGAAATAATACCACCACTTTTAATGTTAAGTGTAAACGGTGCAGGGTGTGGTTGTGAATGACGTCGAACACAAAATAGTGGAACGGCTTGATTTCGGGTGAGAAAAACAAATATGTAAATCAAAATCTCATATTCAATCAGGATAAGTCAACAAAGTATTGCATTTCATCGCATCTTCTTTTTTTGTTTCGTTTTGATGTGCGATTCTCAATTCTAAAATCATAAAATGTTTTCCACAACACATTTTCCATCGATTCGAATTGTGAAGAGGCATGTAATAAAATGATTTTGTGTAAATTTGATATCTGTTTAGAGAATAAATTTGTCATTCGGTTGAATTGACATTGAATGGCACACACGCAGTCCATTAAAAGGCATATTCTTTGTTTGAAGAACAAAAAAAAAAAAAACGATGTGATAATTTGTTGAAACCAACTTCCATTGTGCATATAATGCACAATAGTGGTACATTTGTTTGGGGCTATGGCATTTGTCATGTGGATGGCAAGTCAATTCCAACGTATTGAAATGTGAGGGAAAAAGAAGCAAAAGAGGAGAAACATAAAATGACATGTGGGTTGAGTCTTCCGTATTCGTTGGAGAAATCATAATAGCAAATGTTGAATCGGAAACACGTTCATTGTTCGCATTGAGTTCTCTAGAGCCGATATTCGATAGCCAAGCGCCCGATTAGAGCACCGAAAACCATTGAAGAATAACGTAACATAACAATACTACGCCACGCGAATGTGTGTTTATCGGCAAATGATGATCAAATCCTTGAGTTAAATCGCAGATGACATATTCTATTTGATATGGCGTTTGTGCAGATGGCAAATCACACCAACGACTAAAGGCGCTTTTGTATTTGAATTGATGCGCCATTGAATTCCGTTGCTCGCAAATATGGGCGGAGTGTATCCGGGCTGTGTGTGTGCTTGTGCGCTCCATGTGCAATCGCTCATCGAATCGTACAACACACAGACAAATATTTATACTATTTCCAGGGAATTCTGCCTTTCAGCAGCAGCAGCAGCAACAACAACACAAAAGAAACAGACAAACAAATCTTCCGTGTACATATTCATTTTCATTCGTTCCGTTTTTGTCAATGCGTTTGTGTTTACATACATAACCCTCCAATTATGTATCTGACAAATTTATTTTCACTCGTAGGTTTCACCTTCTCTCTCTCTCTCTCTCTCTTTCTCTCTCTCCTTCTCTCTCTCCTTCTCTCTCTTTCTCTTTTTGTTCATCTGTTGTTGTTGTGAAATTCGTTTTGTCTCATGGCTTACATCAATATGATAATATGACTTCTGAATTAAATTCTACTTGAATTTCAATTGCCATAAGAACTTTTTTCCCTCATTTTTTTATGTCACCGTTCTCTTGCTCTGTGTGTGTGTGTGTGTTTTGTTGGTGACTGAAGCAGTAGAATGATTTCATTGCATAATGTAAAAATGTGTAATCAAATTGCAAATTCTTTTATCGAATCGTTCAATTCTCACGGCAATGACATCTTCATTGAAGCGCTATTTTTCATCGCCTGAACAAATGTTTGAATGGATTGTATTTTTAGATTGTGTAATGCCAATTCCAAATGTAAAAAATATGTGCAAAATTGGAAAGTAGCTTGAAGCATGATTGGTAAGCTCTATAGTGCATTCATTTTATCTTTTTAGTTAGGAAGATTTCATCCAAAAATTTCCGTTTGAGTGATGGTATTTTTTAATTTCAAAAAGATGTTCCAGATGAATGCATTTTGTGATGATCGAATGCACATTAATCATTTCAGTGAGCACAAGATCAATTCAAATGGATGCAAATGCATTGTCTTTTATACAGTATTGTCGAACAAAGAGCACTAACATCGAATGGTTCCTTTTTAAAAGGTCAACTGCCACCTCATCGACATAAGAAGCGCTTGATTTCAATAAAAAAAAAAAGTTTTTTTCAAGAATAAAAAACCCTTTCAAGTACAATTATCGTTTAATTTAGATAATTTATTCTTGTTTCATAGATTCTTTCAAAAGAAACTTTTGTTTCAATGCCTTCGACTAACAAGAGCTCAATAATGAAATTGAAAGAAATCGTTTATTTTTAAATACTTATCTCCATTATCTACTAAAGTGCTTATAATAACTTGTAAGTATTCGGTCTCGTTGAGAGAGGGAGAGAGAGAGAGAGAGAAAGAAAGAGAAAGAAGGAGAAAGATTGAGAGAGAAAGAGACTTTGAAAATATTCAAAACGTTAGTATAATCTTATTGCAGCGTTAAAACAACAACAGTACAAAAGGTGTAACTATATTCATGGTGTGATTTGTGCATTTTCGGGGCCAATTGACCACAAGTAAAAGCTAAATGAATGATTTAAGCGATGTATGTTGGTCGATGAATAAGGGTCAAATCATAAGCTGCCTGTTCATATTTTTTTTTCATAATTTTAGATTTCTTATTTCTTGTCGGTTGTTGCTTCTCTTAAAAGAAAAGAAGAAAATTGGCATATGGAAACAAGCGAAAGAACAAAGCATTGCTCAAACTGACCCATTTAAGATCAATTTCAAGAAGTGTTTCTCAAAAAAGTATTAATTAGTTAGTTGAGTTGTCATATTTATCGTCAATTGTTTCTTTTTGGCTTTTCTTTCGTCATGCGCCATTGTTCAATCTGGTGAAGTACAAAAGCCAGAAATTAAGCTAATCAATTGCATAGTTTGTTGTCAAATCGTTCTTTGCATAGTAGATTTACCATATTAACAAACACACACACACGAACAAATCAACAAAATTCTTCTTCTCAAAATCTACTGCTGCATTGCCAAAGAATAAATATGCACCCATTTTGAATATGCGATTTGTACTCGAGTCGATTTAAGTGGCACGGGATTTTCTCTCTCTCTTGAATTCCAAGTAATCGTTTTTTCGGGTTAGTAAGAGATTTGCGTATGCTTTCAATTAAAACGAGATGACACAGTTGTATTTTCCATTTTGCTTAAAATCACCGAACAGTTTTTTTTACCTTGTTTTTATTCTCTTCATTTGTTTGCTGTATTGCTTTTCCGTCCAAGTGTCTTTTTTGTGTTACCCGGTTTACCATGATGGTAATGTCATCGCTAGGTGTTTGACCATCAAAAGTGAGTTAATTTGATCGTAAAGGTTTTGATTTTATTGAACAAATTCCATGTATCGATTGTTACTGTTTGAATAGCGGTGTGGCATCGTCTAAATTGTAAAATCGAGGCGCACAAAATTCGAATCAAATTTTATCGAAAATTTCAATAGCGTAAAATTTCGCCAATGTTAAATCAAAAAATTTCAGATATTTACCGTTCAAAAGAAATCAATTGTTATTGATCAATTGTCTATTTAATGGTACACATCAACAAAGGTCTTCGACACGGTGTACCAAGTCACACGGTCACCACAACTCCAATAAACAAAAAACAACAAACCAGCAACAGCATTGGACGGAATTTTGTTTGCCAACCGAACAAATTATAATTTTATGCATCGCAATACACTCTGGCACTTTTTTTTTGTGTTGCTCTCTATAAATTGATTTGAATCAATTGGCAAATGAACGCGTTTGTAATGTGGAAAATGTGCACTTTCATCATTCACGCTACTGAAGCATGAATTTGAGCGTTGTTTTTTTTTTTTGTTTAGTTGTTGAGGGTTTGCACTAAACTGCTACTGTGTGCTTCAGAAGTCACATGAAAATAGCCCACGTTGTGCCCAGCACATCTTGCCTCCGTTACGCATTTAAATATACAATGTCACCGAAATGCCGACTAATGCTTAAGTGTAATTATGCTCTCTCTCTCTCTCTGTGTGCCGGCAGTATGCAAAATCAAATGTTGTGTACGGTGTTGCTGATTTTTCGACATTGCCGTGTATTGCTTGCTCTTGTTTGTGTATTGCCGTTTTTTTTTCTCGTCTCTGTTTCGACACATGAATTGTGTGCTAGAGACAGACAAAACACCATTTGTTTTGTTCCCACCAACAATACACAGCCGTTTGACTGAATTTAAAATTAAAACCACCGTTTTACAACAATTACTATAAATTCACAAGACATCGACTCACTTAACCACATTTCCAAGTGTGAATCAAACATGTTCGGATATTAAAACGTGCAACGATAAAACGAATTGAATTTTTATTGGTTCTACATTTTTAGTGTTTGTCATCGAATATATTCGTTCGAATTGTTATTTGTGTAGGTAAAACCAAAGAACAAAACAAAATAAACTATCTATGATATCAAGTGATTTATTCCTTTTGTCGATAAGATAAGCAGCAAGTGTCAAACGTAAAATTGAATGTACTTTAGTTGCAAATCACACGACTGAAGTGGTGATCGGGACTGAATTTGTCACTTGACATTGTGCAGAGTGCAAGTGGAATTGATTGTGATCAAATTAATTTAGAAAAAATATCAAGTCAGTTTAGATCAATATGTTGGGCCTAAAACGATGGCAGCTTATGGTTTTGCTATTAATTGGATCTGCATTAATAGTGAAATGCCATAAAGAAGAGAAGGAAAGTGGCTTTGAAGAAGACGGTGGAGAGGAGGAGCATGAAGACCATTTCGATGAAGAGAGTCACAAGGGCGATAAAGGTTATCATAAAAAGGTACAATTTTTAAACGTTTGACATTTTTTTATGTTGAATGAATGAAGTTTGCCAATAGTTGCCTTTTAATTAGAACATTTATCGATAAATTATTTAATAATTGTGGTTAAAATACGTACATTAATGGATTTATATTCAAATTTGATGAACAGGGAGAACATGGAAAAGGAGAAAAAGGCCACTATGATAAAGAACACGAGGAGCACCACTTTGATGAGGTTTGTTACATTTTACAGTTATAGCTGTATAAGTAATAACTGTTTTACATTATGCATTTGAATATGATGAGCCGGTTAACGGCATAAATATCTGCTTTGATTTTCTCAAATGTGGTCAATTTGAGTTTGATTTCAAATGGAAATCGTCTAATTAAATGGTGTGTACTATTCCGTTCATAAATAGGAACATGGACATAAAAAAGGTGGACACGATGAAGAGGAAGATTATGGAGAACATCATGAAGACAAGAAAGGGTCGAAAGGTAAATTTATCTGCACCATAATGCACTCGCATTAATGATTCAATAAACAATAATTTTGCACCATACAAAAAACTTATATGAAAATATTGAATAAAAACAATTTTTTTTTTTTGGAAAAATCCAGGTGGAAAGCATGGACACAAAAAATACCATAAAAAAGGCTCAAAAACCACGGGATTCCATCACAAAGGACATAAAGATGAATCCCACAAAGAGCATAAATTCTATGATAGCGAAGAGAAGAAAGGTGACCATAAGAAATACGGTAGCGAACATGAATTTCATGATTCAAAGAAAGGTGAACACAAAAAAGGCGAAAAACATGATTCTGGATTCGATGAAGGACACAAAGGTATGTGCGATCAGATTCAGACACAATTTTGGGCTAATTTTGGTTTGAAAAATGCAACAATTCACTTCATCACATTAATGGCATCAATATTATATAAATTCGAATATTTTATTTGACAAGAAGCAATAGAGCGGTTTAAATGGATCGCGTAAATTCGCTTCATCAGAATGTAAACTTGTTTGTGATTTGCAACTGTTTATTGAATATTCTAACATTTTACAGGCAAGAAAGGTCACCACAAGAAAGGACATTACGATGATGAACACAAAGGACACAAAGGTAACGCAAAAATCTGCGCAAAAATGACATCATTTTAACTAAAAACTTATAATTGATTTAATAATAACGATGTTCTTCTATAGGAAAACATGGACACGAGAAACACCACCATCACGAAGATCACTATGGCAAGAAAGGTGGAAAGAAAGGAAGTCACGAAAAAGGATTCGAAAAGAAGGGTCATTAGAACCGAAGCTTTACTGCAATCTGAACAATTAATCTATAGAATGTTCAAACAAACAACGAATTCCCCATCATTCATATTCAATGAATACTTGTTTTGTCTAATTGAGATACTGTACTTGACCTATAGTATATTTGTGAATCAGCCGCGAGGCTGTAACTTTTCTGGAAATTTTGTGATTCTGAAATATTGAGTTGATTAAAAGAAAATTCAATAAAAAAAAATGTATTTCGAGTGAAAAAGTAAAATCAATTGTTTCATTTTCGCGAATTCAAAGCTATTTCGTTGCAATGCAACCAATCACAGCATTTTCAGTGTTGCCATACAAAAACTCAACGTTTCCGAATTCATCGTGAAGTTGCTGCATGTCAAAATGCGTTTCGATTTTTATATAATTTATGTTTGACAGACCACGTCAAAGCCCATTTTATATCCATATCGATTGTGTGAGTTAGCTTTCACAGCGTAGAAACAATTTTGTGGTTTCAATTAATTCATCTTTTCTGCAAATAAATCCGTAAAATTCGTTACAATGGCAGCAAAAAGTTCACCCACAATCCAGGACATCCTCAAATCCATTGAAAGGTAAACCAATTTCACTTTCTTAAAATTCGTTTGGTCGAAACACGAGCTGTGGTTTTTCATTCATAACCTCACAATTGCGACCGTATCATGCATTTCTTCGGCAAATCCATTAAACATTTCGCATTTTTGTGTTCATTTCAGATACAATCCAGAGCATTTGCCAACTTTGGAAAATCATGTTCGTGAGCAAGCAAAAGGCAACACCTACGATTTGGAAGTGAATTTGGCCGTTTTAAAATCATACCAATTCGATCCAGCTCTCTTGAATCTGGAAATCACAAATCTAATTCTACTGAAAGCACTCACCAATTTGCCACATACTGATTTTACATTGTGCAAATGTCTATTGTTGCCAGCACAAATGGAAGATTCAACCATTAGCGATATCATTGAATTGGCTGACATTTTGGAAAAATGCGATTTTGAATTGTTCTGGTCAAAGATTTTGTCAACACCAGACTTGATTGTCAATGTTAAGGGTTTCTTTGATTCAATCCGGAAATTTGTTTGCAATGTCATCAATATCACATTCCAAACCATCTCATCGGAGTACTTGAGACGATTGTTGGGAGGTGTTGACGGTAAATATTTTATCTACAAATGGAATTTTGTCTTTTCAAAATGAATTTTTTCTTAAGAAGTTTGCCAATGGAACTAAACAATTTTGATTCTTTGAATGTAGACAACTCATACAACTACTGGATCAAGAAGTACGGCTGGAAAGATCAAGGTGAAGTGATTGTCATCGCCAAACAAGACGAAAGCATCAAAACCAAGAATATCACAGAGAAGATTGCATTCGAGAGCCTCAGCAACATTATGTCAAAATGTTTGTAAATGCCCGGTCGCACTCACCACCACAAGCTTAAATTTATGTATTTTACTCCAATTTCTTAATACAACAATAAAAATATTCGCATGACTTCAACACGAAATCAGTGGAAAGAAACGTCAAATTGTTTGGTTTTGTTGTTTTTATTCTTTGACATTTTTTTTTTTTGTTTATTGAATTCAACTAAAACTGAAAATACATCATTATAATTTACAAACGTACGTATGGAATTAGTCTTCGTGAATAGTTCCTTGTTTTTTTTTCCTTTAATGATTTTTTTTTTCTTTTCACTTGTTTTAAAAATATGGATTAATGAAACGAATGAGACCTTGTGCACTGGCCAAATGTTTGTTGAAATGTGCCGATGTGATATAAACATACAAATAAAAAGAAAAGAAGAAGCATTCGCGTCGATTCGCTTCACTTTGCATGTGTTTTGTTGTTTTTTTTTTTATTGTTTTTTGAAACTTTTTAAAATTGGATAAATATTATCGAATGCATCGTAAATTTCTTGACGGACTTTGGCACCGGTAAGTACGACTTTGCCCGAAACAAAAATCAACAGCACAATTCTTGGTTTAACCATACGATAAATGAGACCGGGAAATAATTCGGGTTCATATGAACTGAACTTAGCATGTGTTAAAACTAAACCCTCCAACCGTATTGGAAATTTAACGTCGCAACTGCCGACCATATTTTGTATTTTAAAGTCTAAAAATTTGGCGGTAAAACCGAGCTTTTGAATGATTCGAGCATATTTTCGGGCGGCCAAACGTGAATCCTCTTCACTTTTTGCACCCGTACACACCATTTTACCGGATGAAAATATTAAAGCAGTCGTTCGCGGTTCACGTATTCGCATAATTACGGCAGCAAAACGTTTTGGATTGTACTCAGCATTACGGGCATGCAAAGCGATCTTTTTCAGATCAAGTTTGCAATTTAAATTCACTGTTGATACGATATTTCTGGAAAAATGGATGCAATTTTAAAGTCGCATATTAATATGGATTTTTGTTTTTAAAAAAAAAAATTGAGAGAATTTTCTTACTGTAATTGAGGCAAAATGGCAGGATCAGCTGATCCCGGTGTCATCGGTGTCATTGGAGTTTGTGGTCCGATCATTTGATGAACGTTCACACTTGGCAGATTTTCGCTTACTCGTTCGGTCATTGGCACCATGGGTGACATTAAACTTTGCTGTTTCAATAAAAGTCCATGCAAAAAACAATAATACCATTAACAATCATCATTTCGCACAGAAATGGTTTTGATTTGGAAATATTTCATTCAAATTTTCTCAACTAACCGGTGTCTGTGGTTGCATCATACTCTGTGGTGTTGTGTAGCTGGGCTGGTAACTCGTTGCTTTTGTCGGTGTATTCATGAGTGAAGGCAAACCCGATGCATTCGATGTTTCAACATTTGTATTTAGACCGCTGCTACCAACGCCATTGTTATTCGTGCTAGAATTGCCCATTCCGGCGGGTGTTAAGCCGGTCGGCGGATGGTTCATACTTAGTGCATTTTGTGCATAATACGGATTATTGGCAATTATCGTTTGATCTTCTTCCAATTGTTGGAATGGTGTTCCGATGCTGGGTATTGAGAACCCAGGACTCGGTAACATTTGATCCATGGTGAAATATTGTGTAGAAAAATCGAATTATGTACGCCTGTAAAAGCTACAAATTCGCACGAATCCCTTTGATTCCAAATGTTTGAACAAATGAAACTCAAATCAAAACAAATGGATCCAATAAATTTTCCGCGAAAAACAACACAACGTTTCTTATTAACACTAAATATTCAGATTTAAGGTTAAGTTTTCGCTGTATTGATTGCGTTTCAGCGATGCCAACGATACTTCAACATATTTTTTTCAATGGTATTTTTACGTTTTTCCACTTTATTTACAACAAACGAAACAAATAATTTCAATTCTAACGGGTTTTCATGCAATGGACAATTTTTCATCAAGAAAATATGTTAATGGTACGTTGTTGTGTTTATGCTTCAATAGACTGATGTCAGAATATGACAGTTCATGTTCATTTTTGGTGGGAGCGAGACAAAAATACACGCAAATGGAATGAAAACTTTCCGTTGCCACCATAGGCCTTCGAATTCAATTAATTGACATTGAATTTGGCTCAATTCTGTGGGCTTTTGTTATTCTCGCACAACAAAACACAACAACAATGTCATACAAAGATGATGCACGACGATGACTTTCGTTCACTTTTCATTTGTTTTCCTTATCTCATATCAATTGAATACATTTATTTAGTCAATAGTCTATAGAATTCTTAGAAGAAGAAATGTGAATAATTTTTGAACATAAATTTTTTGTTTCTCTTTTAAATGAAAAATTGCATTTAACCAATTCTATAAGAGAATTTTGAAAGGAATGTATCAGATATTGCTCACTAAAAAGCCTTTTTAAACACAAAAAAACAATGACTTTAATCGGCGAATGAACATAGTTAAACTGTGCCCTCTATCGTCCATTGGACTGAACCAAATGAATGTTGCATTTTACAGCGCCACAAATTCTCTTCAAACGTTTGTCAAATACAGACGAACGAAAGAATGAACGAATGAACATTCAGTGGTAGATTCAGTGTGTATATTGAAATGTCAAGTCTTTTGTTTGGATATAAATGTATGTCGAACTAGGTGTTTGCATAGCAGACGCAAAACATTACTGATTGCAATCAGATTAATACGTGTGTGCAGTGCATTTTTTTTTAAATTTTGCTAAATAGTTTGTTTTTCAGTAAATTATCAAATTAAAGTGTGCAAAGTGAAAAGAATTTTGTTGTAATTCTTTAAATATGGAAGCTCGACCGGCAACTACTTTATCAGATGTAACACCAACCGGATCACAGACACAAATTATCACACCCGATGAAATACCCGAACAGGTAAATAACACAAGTCTAGACTTATTGAGTAGCTGAGATAAAAAAAAACACGTCACATCAAAAAAAAAGTTGGTGGAAAATGATTTTCGGATTGCGTGACTTGCTCCAAATTCACAAGAAGAAGAATGGACGTATTTGAAACAAAGGCATCACAAAAAAAAACTCAACTCAACCCATTCTAGAATCTTCGTTGCCCTCACATGGAACAAATAGATATTATCGGTTTTATATAACCTTTGTGTATTGAATGTGTGTGCATGTGAACGACATTTCACAGAAAAATGAGCAAATTGGAAAATTGAATGAAGGAGCCGCTCCTTTTGCAACTGCAAACAACAACATTTCAGACGCCACAAGGTCTATATAAATTATTTTAATATTTACATCATTTTAAATGCGGACAAACAAGTAATTGATCATTATTTTAAATCAGTCTGACCAATTGATGGGAAACTATTTGGGTATTGAGATGTAATTTTTTTCTTTTCGATGGGAAATTATGAATACATGTGCGAACTTGTGACAGTTCGTATGAGCTATCGATACGTCTATATTACGGTTTAATAATTTGATCTTCGTGTTACACGCGCGCCTAAAGTTATTAAATCAGTTTTTTTTTCTGTGTCACACAAAGACAAACGTCATTTTCACGTTCAAATGTATGTGTTTATCTCACTTATTTTACACCAGACTCTTTTGATAGTGAAATTTGTACGTATGTCAGCTGACAGTTTATTTCAGACACACTGTTAATTGCTTTGTTGACGTTTTCAATTTATTTTTGTAAATTTCGAGCTGTATTGTGATTTTATTCACTGTCATTCTAGTCAATTATTGATCAAATTGAATTGTTTGTGTGGATCAATTCAAATATGAATCAAATGTTTACGTTTAGACAAATTGTTCGGGTGTCTGTTTTAAGCGCACGTCAAACGAGCTGGCAAAAATGTTTCTCAACCTCGACAAATTGTGATGACAAACCATATCCACTGGATGGAATTCGTGTACTTGATCTTACTCGAATTGGTAATGTGATTTGAGTTTCAATGAAAATTTAAAAAAAAAACAATAAATTGAATTTTAATATGTATGCATCCAGTGGCTGGACCGTACTGTACAATGATTTTGTCGGATTTGGGCGCTGATGTGATCAAAATTGAACGTCCTGGTGGTGGTGATGAGTCACGAAAATGGGGCCCACCATTTGTTAACAATTCCAATGATTCCGTTTATTTTCTGGCAAACAATCGAAACAAACGCAGTTTATGCATTGACATGAAAAAAGGCACCGATATTCTATACGATTTAGCAAAAAAGTGTGACATTTTCGTGGAAAATTATGTACCCGGCAAATTAAAAGAATATAATTTGGGCTATGAGCATATCAGTCATGTGAATCCGGCAATCATTTATTGCTCAATTACTGGCTATGGACCAGTTGGACCGTATTCAAAACGTCCGGGTTATGATGTTATCGCTGCTTCAATGGGTGGACTGGTACATATAACGGGGTCGCAGGATGGACCACCAGCCAAAGTTGGTGTTGCTGTTACCGATTTAGCTACCGGTTTATATGCGCATGGTGCCATAATGGCGGCATTAATACAACGAATGAAAACTGGCAAAGGGCAAAAAATCGATGTGAATTTATTATCCACTCAGATTGCAAGTCTGATTAATGTCGCATCCAATTATTTGAATGCTGGCGTAGAGGCAAAGCGTTGGGGAACAGCACACGAAAGCATTGTACCGTATCAAGCGTTTAAAACAAAAAATGGCTATTTAACCGTTGGTACTGGTAGCGAATCACAATTTCAAGCACTTTGTAAATATTTAGAAATTCCACACATTCCAAATGATCCGAAATTTCTTAACAATCAACAAAGAGTTAAGCATCGAACTGAACTACTTTCCATTTTATCGGAAATATTTGCAAAAGAAACGTCACAACATTGGATGTCATTGTTTGAACATGCCCCATTTCCAGTTGGTCCGATTAATAAAATTAGCGAAGTGTTTAATGATTCACATGTCAAAGAAATTGATTTGGTGAAAACATTGGATCATGCGAGTGGTGGTGAGATTAAAGTTGTTGGGCCGCCGGTCACATACAGTGATTCATCCAACACGGCACGAACTGCACCACCGTTATTAGGTCAACACACCAACGAAGTTTTGAGAGATATTTTGGAATATGATGATGACAAAATTCAATGGCTGAAAGAACAAAAAATTATTGAATAAAGAGTTTGTGATGAAAATTACGAAAATAAACTTCATTTTTTATGTTAACAAACGCGATTGCATGCGAAATGCTGTAATTTGCTTTATTTGATTTATAGAACATTTGAATGTAGCAAATGTGGAAAATTCCATGCACTCCAATTGTAGTATACTCCCAATAGGGAGAGGTCACAAGGGAACTGAAATGAATTTTCTGAGGAAAAACGTTGATTAAAAATTGTTTTCTGCAATAAAATTCTACCAATAACAAAATGCATATGGAAAATTCCATGGAAAATGATGCAAACAACTGTACGTCTTTCTATGATATCAAATTTCAATGGCTCGTAAATGTTGGAAAGGCGAATTGCTCTTCTTATTCGTGTTCTTCTTTGACGTATGTCTAACGTCTAACCCACGCTGATGTGTTGAATATGTTCACTGTTCACGTTACGCACCAAAAAAATGTTGTTTGTTACAAACAAAGTCATAAATTTATTTGTGATTCACACATTCTAAGATATGTGTGTCTATTTTTATAAACTATACGATACGTTGAACACACCTTCACACCTCTAAGAGCTGTTTTTGTTGATTGATTCAATTTTATATATTTCATATTATCATTTCATTCAATTTCAAGGAAATGCACTTAATGAATATAAACAAATGCAATAGCGTTTTGACGTCATTTGCCGCCACACTATAAAGTTAAAACCGCAGAGCAAATAAATTATTGTTTGGCAAACTGAAAAAATATCGAAGATAGCATTGAACTTGAACGTCATTTAGTAATTTTGTGGTTGGACACACACACACACACACATGACAACGTCACCAGCGATAACAATGCATCAGGAGTGAATAGAATAGAATTCAATTTATTTGTGATATTCAACACTCAAATCTTAATTGAAATTTGATGCGCAAATGGCAATCTATTTATATTACATCCATATACGTGCCTTTATTTATAGTAGACCCCATAGAATATTTGAAGCTGTAGAGCTTCTATCGCATATTCAACAATGACTTGCAAAATGATACAATATTCAGAAATTAAATGAGTTTATCAAAATTGACCTATTGATGACAAGTGACACAGAGAGTGAAATGGGATGAATTTCCATAGAATATCGACCAGCATATCATTTTCATATAACATTCAAAATAGAATCATTCAGTGTTTACTCACGCATTTATCTTTGTTATTTGTTGTTGATTTCATTCGGAAATGTAGAGTACGATAGAAAATAGGTTTCGTGCAAAAGCAAATTATATGCGATAGCTGATTCATTGAATCTTTTGTATTTTGTTAACATAATATGATATTGAGATTTGCTCACAATATTACTTCATTGATATAACACAGCGAACGCAAGCGAACGAATTTTATCGATTGTTTACAAAATATAGTGTTTGCTCGACTTTTCAGGTCTTGTGAAATCATTTCATTTGTAACAGAAAATCGAAGTGCACAGCTCCGATTCTTTAAGCTTATAAGGTTTACGCTTGTAACTATTGCAATATACCGATGACTGTAGTTCACTTTCAGTTCAGAAAGTCAATGATTGCTAAATTGATTTAGAAATAAATTTTTAAATGGTTTAGAGCAAAGTTCAAATTGAGGTCAATTGCATGAGGCATAAGGCTATCGTTTAATTACTTTCTATTCTGGACTTTGAAAATAGTACAAACTCTAGATAGCTGCAAATATCTCTTTCGTTAACTGAAATGACAAAATTGTCTTAATTTTATTTCGATGTTATAGGATACACCAATTCTACGATTGAACCTACGTCGGACGTCTGCAGAGAAAAAAGTGTCATGGAATGCAAATACCGTGGATAATGAAAATATGGGAAAAAAGAAATCGAAATGTAGGTAACATGCTAATATGCCTATTCCAAATGGCATCATTTTTGTGATTGATGAAAAAAAAATTTTAATCTGTTTTCCCCTTTTTAGGCTGCTGCATTTATCAAAAACCATTGGCATTCGGTGAAAGTTCATCAGAAGAGGACGATGATGAGTGTGAACATTGTTTTGGTCATGTTGAAAAGAAAAAGAAAAACCAAAAAAAGAAACCGGATGATGAAAATCCAGACATGAATGGGCATAGCCTAGGGCACAGCTCCCATGATCATCCACAACCAGCCAATAGTTGATTTGATTAAAAAACAAAGCAAACACAGTAACTGTAACTTTTTAATGAAATGTTTAACATGCTTTAAATTATGTGTAAATGTAACCTTTAAGAAACGCTGATGAACGATGTTAAGAATTAAGTGCTATTTTCCACCACAAGACCCAATAAATTCGTCTACATGACGTTATAATGTCAAAATTGTCGAAAGAACATTCAATATCGGAATGTAAAAAGAATTTTTTTTAGATCTGATTTAAGAAATCAGTTGAAATTTGAGATGAGTTTTTTTTTCAATATTCTGTCAGTCTTGTGGATCGATATGGTTTCTCTTTTTCCTTATGTTGCGACGTGAATCCCATTAGGATAGTACTGAATAGAATTTATGAAATAAAATTCAAAACTTAACCCATTGCAAACTGATTGGTGTCAATTTCCCAACAGTCAACCGCACAAAGAAAATACAATACTAAAACATAAAGCATTTGATGCGGCCATAAATTACAATAAACAATGTATTGAGAGAAAAATAAATTATATTCATTTCTTTTATTTAAAGTTGTTCTATTAAAATAAATATACAAAAGAAAAAAAAAACAAATTGGTAAATCTAATCTCAAAGGTCTTTGATAAATTCAGCAGATTGGTATCATTTAGATGATGTTGTAGACAGGTCACCAAGAGGTATTGTTGAAGCGTTCAAAAAAAAACATACGCGTGACAAATATCGTGCGACAAATTCGTTAATTTCGTGCTGTAGAAACTTTATTTCAAATCAAGCTTCTTTTTTCCGTTTCTCCCATTTGATCGAATCTCATATCATATAATTCCATTTTTAATATTCATTTATGTGTCAAATTATGTGTCATCTGGTAAAAATTTAACAAGCGTAGCATTCTATTGGACATTACATGAATTCCTTTCACAAACTTACAATCTTCATGAAACAATTTTTGTTTTTTTTTTTTTAAATTCTACACAATTTCAATCACTTTTCCAAAATAGTTTGTCCGAACACAATCAATTTTCTTTTGTTTACACGTTCATAAGTTTCAATCCCCATTTTCGGTGCATTTTTACTTGCGGAATTCAACAGCTCGTTTGATTTCAGTTGCATTTAACTCACGGCATCGATCAACCGACCTCCAAATCTGTTAGAGTGGTAATAATGGTTTAATGAATCAATAATTGATGTGAATTGATTGTTCTCTGGGGGGAATTTACCTTAATCGTGTAATCATCACTGGTTGTAACTAACATTTCTGAATCACGTGGGTTAAAGGCAACACTGTTAACTACATCCGTATGTTGATATTTGGCCAAACATATGCCATAGTATCGATCCCAAACATAAGCATGCATATCTTCAGCACCACTGGAAATAAAATACAATTGTTAAATGGTTGACCATTACGTGAGAACACTTTGTTGAACTTACCTAGCAACGTAATTATCACAAACATCTAAAAAGATGAAAAAACACTCCGTATTCGGTGTGTAGGCTTTGTGTGATCGTAGCATATTTCCGACTTGCTTTAAAGTCGCCAAATCGATGACATGAATGTCAATCTCTTGTGCAATTGGTGGTGGTTCAAGTGGATTCGATATAACATAGCCTTTTGGCCATGGCCGACTATTCACATATAGATAACGATGATCTGGACTCAGTCCCATACCAATGATATGACCATGTAAATCAATTAATTTATCAACTTTATCGAAACGCGATGCAACCGACTCATAATCTAGCCAGTCTGGATCGACGCGAGATTCGTTATTCTAAAATAAAAGCAAATAGAATCATATAATTGAATTTACGGTGGATTTACAAGATTTCCGTTACACTCTGTTCCATTCAAATCAATATTCACCTGTAATGCTTTCTCTCGTTCTTTAGCAGCAATTCGTTCCTTGAGCGATGGCCCTGGTTCGAGTTTCTTTGGAAAATTGACATTACGAATACGTTTAAAGCCAATTTGGTGGGGTGTGTATGTTTTTGAACCAGTTGAAAAGATTAAATATTTTGGACAGAGATTCTCCAAGTCATCATCTTCGTAGTCATCCTCCATGTCTTCGTCCATTGCTACAAATAATAACCAATAAACGCATAAATAGTGTGAAAAATCTTGAAATCAATAAAAAAGGATTTGTTTTTTTGTACTAGAAATTCGATTGATAAACACAAACCTTGGCTTTCGTCATCACTATCCTCCCAATCGTCCATGTACCTTTCTTCAAATTCATTTCTAAATTCATCCAAATATTGAATTGAGCGTGAATTGTCGGTGGTCCGACTGTGTTGCAAACTAATACTATCAGCCGATGTGGATGCAGCACCTGACCCAGCTGACACTTGTAACATTTTTGGCTGTGATAATGGATTTCCGGCACGTTTCACCTCATCCGATGTCGATGGTGTGGGATCTTCGTTGGTTGAAATGTGTGTATCTTCTGCTGTTGGATTGTCACCATCTTCAAGCCATGGGCAATTTGCAATCATTATACCACGAATTGAACTAGCATTTCGATTGTAAAATTTATACAGTTGATTCATAATTGGAACATGCTCTGAATCAACTTCTTGATTGGCTTTATTCAGCCACAGCACGGAGGTGCTAACCAAATGCGCTAACCAATGTAAATCACCCGAAATCAAATGTTGATCACTGAACCACGTGCCAAAAATGTCATAAGGTCGATTCACAACACGACATCGCAAATGTGAGTCACCTGAATAAAGACGAAAAATATTAATTTCGGTTCATGAATCTGCAGTGTATAGAAAACACCTCTACCTGTCACACTAAATACAGCAATTTCACCGGATGTCGAATGTGGCGATCCAAAATGTACGCCTGAAACCAGTAGCAGAGTATCACTTTGATTAAACTGAGAATATTGAGTATATTTCCAGCTAAATTTTCTCATATCGTGAGAGTATTTGATTGTCGCTGGATAGGATGAATTCCATATCTAGAAGAACGGTAACATTTTTACGGTTGTGATCATATTAACATTGATATTGGTATTAATTAAAAAAGTCATTTAAAACTTACATGAACAAAACCATCCTTTGAGCAAGTCGCAAACATGCGACCATTATGTGAAAAACTAACGTGCAATACCTGGTGGGAGTGTGCATATTGTAATTCATCAGTTAGCACCATTGGTATGTTATAAGTCAATCGTTTATATTCATTATACCAGGATTCAACACCTATAAATCAAATAGCAAAATGAAATGAAGTAATTAGATGAATGTTTTAGAACGGAGAAGTAATTTAGGTGTGCGCTCTTGCACCAATCGTATCGTCGCGCCTACGTATTAAGTAATTGTATTAAGCAATTCGTATAATTTGTGACTGGTTGTCGTGATAGAGCCATTAATACCATCCGGCCTAATTGTACACTTCGATTTGTGCATCGAATCATCATACAAATCGTACTTTGTAATTGAATAAACAACATTGAGAAATGATATTCAGTGAATGCTATTCACCAAGTGGACATTGCCCACAACCTTAAAACAGCTACCAAATAAAGAACTCCCTGAAACTGGAAATGCTAAAACAAACAAATGCAAATTGAAGCACCAGTGATTTGATTTGTAACCCATATTCGATTATGCAGTTTGTCACATGCATTGCCTCATTCACATTGTTTACATTCTTTTATTTCGATTTCGATTGATATCGCGTAATGTCTCTTTCCTTGTTGCTTGTTTGTTTTTTTTTTGTGTGTGTCAACAGATGTGCTTATCGCATAAAAATGGTATTCCAAATCGATTTTATTTTCGTCTGATTGATTGGTGTTATTGGCTCCAACGGCTCCAATGGCTCGCAATTGCAATGCAATGCGACTAATTAAATAAATCGAAATGGAAATAAATCGCCTTAATTAATTTGCCTGCACTGTTGGAATGAATGAACTGAATCCAGGCAAAAACCCATTTCTAAATTGCATTGTATGCAAAACAGAACGCTGGTGCAATGCTTTCAATGCTCAATAAATTTATTACAAGTCAGCGAAATTGTGTTGTTGTTGCTGGAAATCCAATTTAACAACATATAAAAAAATGTTGCTCATTCAAGCTGATTGCTGCAATTTAATAGATGCAAACCCAAGCGAAGACAAGCAGAGACAAACGATTAACCTAGAGAATAATATCTGAATTAGGTCAATCTATATTTGAAAAAAAAACCAAGACACCCGAAGAAAATTTCATTCGAATCGATGTTAACACACATTTATCGGGACTTTCAACACAAATGCGCCACATTTCAAAGCAGAGTTAACGTTTGACATTTTTGTGTCCTTGCATTTTCCTTTTACATAATGTCATATACAATATTGTATTCAATAGACTACATCAAATCGACTTCCTTTTGCTGATGAAAATCGATGAAAAATTCGATGGTCGTTTTTTTTAGTTAAAACACTTTTTACCACTGAGAAATTCAAATGCGTGACCATTTTATCCATTACAATGTAATACCTGGTTTCAATGCAATCGTTTTATCGACTTTAAAATCACGTTGAAACACCTTTTTCCACAGGTAATCATCTTTGCTGATGTCATTCCAACGACGGCAACATTCACTAGCATTTAGAATATCACGAACTGGTAATTGGGCGAGAATTTTCAATAGGATTGGATCCGGGATAAAATCCCATTCTGTTGCATTCCACACATAATTTACATCATCTGTATCAATGGTTTTGGTTGAATCGCTCGACATATTAGTTTGGTATTAATTTTTTTTTCTTTCTGTATGCCCAATTTCTTCACAGAACTTCAAATGAAATCACAAACGATATTTTATTTTCACGATGAGTTTTATTTATTTAGTCAATTAGATGGTTTTGGTTGAAAATTGCACATATTCACTACCGTCAAAGACATTGAAAAGTGCCCTTATCATCCGGTCTGTTTATTGCAGAGTCGCAGACCCAACAGATGTTAACGTGTTAATTTAATGCAGTGGAATATCGAAATAAATACTGCGTTTAAATGTCACTAAGAACAGACACTGTTTTGCATGGATTTCTCCTTTCCCTTTCTTCTTTCAATTCCGACTGTCTTTGTTTTTATTCTGTGCTGTTTTGGTTTGTCATCAATTTCATCACAAATTTTATTTTCCCTTTTATTTTTGTTTTGTTTGTGTGCAAACTAATTATTTTGATTATGCTAATCAAGTTTAACCAGTTGAAAATGTATTAAAAAAAAAAAAACTTTACACACACCCAACTCTATCAAAGTTAGCTGTGATTTTATGTTGCGCAAAATAATGTTTCAAGTCAATTTCAATTAACGCGTTGTTATTCCATTGTATGAAATGAAATTGAATGATGTGACCCCTCAAAGAGTGTTTTTTTTTATTCGAATCACAAATGTTTATATCCTGCCACAACAGCGAATGACTTTGATCTGAATGATTTCGCTTTTTCCACGTCGTTGCTGTTCGACTATAAGCGTTTCGTTTTGGTCGCAAAAAAATTGCATCACAATATATTTTTCTGTTTCTGTTTCTGTTTCTTTTCTTTTTTATTCTTTGGTTTTCAATCAAAAATAGAACGTTTTGTTTGACTTGTCTTCTTTTCTTCTTCGATTTGTTTCGTGTGTGTGTCTCTCTCTTTGTAAACTGAAACTTTTTATTTTATTTGCTGTTCTCTTTCTATTCTGTGTGTTATGTGTGATCGTTTTCTTTGAATTATGACAGTTTTGATGTGTAGACAATTACTTTTTTTTTCCTCAATTTTATCTATTTTAGTTTTGCCACATACAGTTGCACACGTCGTGCACACAAATATACGCATAAATACGTGCAAAACCAAACATCAGCATGGTTTTGTATGATTCGAAATGGGCAACTTATCTGTTGCTCTCGCTTAAGCATTCATCTAAGCTATACGATCTGACAGTGATGTGCTCTCACTTGCCAACATTTTCTACGTACGATATTTATATTTACGTTTCGACAAAACGTCACACTGACAAGCATGAGCCGTTTGTTTACAATACTCGAATTGTGTTGACACACTCTTTCACTCTTTCACACCGCCAATGCAGCGTACATGTGCGCACAGCACAACTGGATAATACAGTGAAACATTTGCTTTGCACTCACTTTACTTGCTGATGACACATACTCATTCGACATATATATGTGTTTTTGCTTTCGTTGTGAACTACGCTCACGAACCATAGAAAGAGACCAGTAGATGTTCAATGTTTTCGTTGCATTTCTTTTGATCAGCTGAGTGTGAAATGTTGTTCACCTGAAAAACGACAAGTTTATACACGATACTCTACAGTCAAAACGCGGCTATTCGATCTGCTTGCATGACATAAATTGATCATAACAACTTCAGCAAACGGTAGAAATTGCACAATAAAATGGATTTCATGTACGAAAAAAACAATACAAATTAAGTTATTCGCAATTTTTTTTAAGCAATTATTTCGTATTTCTTAATTATGATGTCTTTCGGATGGTTTTTGAAATTAATGGAGAAAAAAAATTAAATAAATGAATTAATTTGATGTGCAAACGACTTAATGCATCAAATTATGTTTTGTATATGCAAATTTTTAATTGAGCGTTAGAAAAATTATGAACTAAATCTCCATATCGAAAAAGGCTCATCATAGATTCTCAAGTAGATGGTTCTCAGGGGGGTGGAATAGATAAGCAGGGAAGAAACAACCCCCATGAGGGCAACGAAAAAATGCAATTCGGTCTAGTGCAAATTTGGTCTTTGAAATGATTGAAGACCAGGGGGAGGAAGTTTCTGGACGAATAACAGGAATGAATTGAATTTTTTTTTCCAAAGTCCATTATGTTTAGAGCAATGGTGCCTAACGGTTCGAATAAATTAGTCGAAAATAGAATTCACGCCATCTATATTCATCTATATTGTTATGTTATTTACTTGTGTAAGAGAGCATTCGACTTAGCTATTGCGTCCACCCTGGTGGCGAACTGTGTAGAGATAACATGCAAAAATACAAACATTGATGTTTAATTTGATCATGGCAAAACGAGATGGCGTGGTCTTTCGAGACTACCACATCGTTTACATTACCGAGATAGGAATGTTAAGCACCATTGGTTTAGAGTAAATTTGGTGTTACGACCGGGTGTGAGCGAAATCTTCGAGGAGTAACGATTGCTAAGGGAGGGGGGGGGGGTAATTATGCCCCTCATACTTCCTCCGGAGCTCATACTTACAAGTAATGCTGTCTATCCGATAGACTCTATCGTTCGGCCACAGAAATTCGCAGAAATTTGCCAAATTGTTCACGAAAATAAAATGCAATAATTAGCATGAAATGAAAATATAAACAAGAAAGAAAATTGTATAGCAAAAACAAATGATTATCACAAAAAAATAGAAATAAAATGCAGCATGAGGTTAACGTCTTTCCCGTTGTGTTATGTTGAATAGACAAATAACTGACCGCAACGAGTTACCGCACCGTACATTTAATACACCGTGAGTAAATTTGCATACAATGTGCTCAAGTTTGTTTAGTTTTCCACTGGAGATAATTACACATAATCATTAACCGAATAGTTCCCTTACTTGCCGAATACAACCATAGAATACACTTCAAGAGTCAGCGGATATCATTGCTACGTTACAAAATTTGCTCCAACTCGATATAAAATGCATGCCATGAATCATAAATAAGCCGTTGAGTGTGAAGCGCTTCATTCGTGAAGATTGTTTTGGAATGAAAATGAAAAAAAACAGCAGTTGTTGCATGATTTTCACACCGAATGAATGATGAGGAGTGTATGCGGTGATAAGACAATACTCGTCCATTGTTTTACTGTGTGCACCGACAGAGCGATACTTGAGCATAGCGTCGGATTGCTGCGTATGAGTGCATAAACAAAAATTTTATGAACAAAAAACACAACACACACCCAAATCAGTGGCAAAGTCACGAAATATAGATTCACATCCACTAGTTGCTCTGCTATTTTCTCATTTTATTTATTTTTTTTTTCTTCTCTTTATTATCACTCACACATTCGCAACACAAATACACAAATAGTGAGAGGGCATTAGTGAGAGCACAAAGCGATGATAATTTCTTTGTATTGTTGTATGGGTGAATGAGCTTCGGTTGTTGTGTGTTGAGTGTTCAGTGGTCGGTGCTTTGTGTTTTTGTAGCCGTTAAATTGTGATTTCTCCATGAACGCACTTAGAATGGAGCGTTCGCTATGAGAACGATGCCAATCCCGTTGAGCGTGTGTATTGTGTATTAACAGTCGATGAGATTCAATATCTCTCGCTCTCTTAGTGTTTGGTCACAATTTTAAATCACCCACCGTGTCAGTACACAATCAATCGTCGAAGTCGACAGTCTAACAAATCATCTTACAGAAAAGCAAATTTTTTAAGTGAAATTTTTTTGTTGTCTTCTAACGAACATCATCACAAAAGAAGTAAGTTTGAATATTTGAATTTTCAATTTGCATTTTTTTTTTTTTTTACATTTCTTTCAAGTGAAAAACAATTGTTTAACAACATTACTCTAAATCTATTTTGTTGTTTTATGAAATCGTCCAAAAAATTCAATCGAAAATTGCCCAATCGATAAATCGATTCAAAATAAATTATTGATTCGCCAACGCAAGCGAAGCAGTAAATCATTATTAAAATGTAAACATATAAAAAATGAATCAATTTGTGCTCATTCAAACACACCAATTATCCGAAATCCACTGAAAGAGTTGAAATTGAACGATTTTTTGTTTTGTTTTGTTTAAATGTCGAACAGGAATTGGTATTGGCGTTCGTGATTAGCATACAAAAACTACAAAAACTCGCTTGAAAATAAAGCTGAGTAAAGTGGAACACGTACTTGTACACAGTACACTCAACTGCATGGCAAATGCTTCAGTTTTCTAATTGCATTAGACCATAATCCGTAAAGCACACACAACGTTGCGCACACACTTGCTACTTGTCACTTAAGTGGAACACATAATTTCTATTTTTGGTCGCCGCATGAAATGACTCCCGAATGATTCAATAGCATAAATTATTATAGCAAATGGCAACAAAAAGATTGTTTCGCTAATTGTTGAGAAATATTTGTATTTTACATCAACTCAAGAAAAGCTGCTTCTGTACAAAATGACAAAATTGAAAGTGTCGCAAATTATAATCATCATATACAATGATGCGCAATTGGCCGATTCGTTGGCACCACACTCGCTTTCTTTTATCAGTAACTCGCGCAAAAACAGAATAATGAGACTCTGATACAAATGATCGTCAACAGTCGCAACGTTTTCAGTATGTTTTTTTTTGTTGCAGTTCCACATTACTTGGCGATAGCAATTTGTTGATAAATCGAAGAAATGTTTATTTGTACAGTTCGACATGCTCATATAAATAACACGAACAAATGTAACACGTTACATCTAATATGTGCGTCATTCGAACATATGCTCGAACTTTTAAATGTTTCCCAAATATTCACATCAAATGTTTAATAAAACATGAAAAATTCTAAAAAAAAATTCATCAGTTTTTCAAAATTAAGTAAACATCAGCACGAAGTTCACATTTCATATTACACGTAACGATAACACAAAGTGGCGTCAATTTCGTGTCAGATTCACAGATTATGCAATCGTTTTCTGGAACCAGAATGTTTTTAAAATAGGGTAATTTACACAGACACCAAAATGGTCAAAATTGATGGCACTGGTTTAAAGCACCGAGTGACAATGGCTGTTGTTCAACAACAGTTACATTCTCATTGTTTAAATATTGATAGCAGTTATCGGACGAATTTATGGTAAATTAATTGGTTGAGAATCACACAAATGCTTACCAAGAAGAGTAAAGTGATAGTTCGATTGGGTAATAGAACCTCGAACGGAAGTAAAATGCTTCGATTAGCACCTAATAGGTTGGGATTTCGTGTAACCACACATTCAATCAAACTAAATGAGAGTCTGTTAATTGCGTGTTTACGGAACAAACAAAATGCCGATAATTCTGTGCGAGATATTGAAACCTGAGAATTTCTTCCTTATTGAATGATAATTTCATTAGCCTAGTCATAAAATTGATTTGAATCATATTTTGTCTAGGGTCTGATTTCAAGTTCTTTTTTACTTTATCCTGTACAGATTGAAATATTTGAATTTAAAAAAAAAATCCAATGAAAAATGCATAAAATATTGGCATTTCAAACAGTTGGATATTCGCTGTTGTAAAATGCATTCCAAAGTTCAATTTCATATTTCAATTCGTTGAATTGATTCTAAGATGTTCGTTATTAAAATGAGAGATTTCACAATAATTGTAGTGGCGTGTAAATTGCAATTGTTTAAAATGGGGACAAGAAGATCAGCAATTGTTTTGTTGTATAAATTGCACACAAAAATCGACATGCGAATCTGCATTAGGTGTCATTGAGATTACACAATTCAGACAAAATGCGAAGAAACAAAATACAAAATAACAACAACAACAACCAAACAAACAAAAAGAAACAATTGAAATCAATGTAACAAAAAGTGGCGAATTATTTTAGCTATAATAATTATTGAATTGAGTGTGGTAAAGAACTGTGTGACTTTTTACGGGTGATTAAATATTATTTTTTTTATATGCTCGATCAAGAGCATCAAAATCTATTTTGTAAAATCAATGTATTTTATGCAATAATTCTTGATTCGATAATTTGTCTAATGATTCTTGAACATTCAATATATTCTAAAAAAGTCGTTTTGATCGATTCGATTCACTTGAACTGGAAATCAATGCGATACAAGACACACACACACACACACACAATCGACCGATTTCACAATAAATTATACATTCTCTACGATTTCAAATTGAAAATGTAATTGATCGAAAGATCAGTTGATTGGTTTTCTAATTCAGTAACCACATCCAATTAGATTGTGAATATGCATTTTCTGGTCATTTTGTTGTGTGTGTTTTTTTTCTCTTCTCAATTCACTCTCTCATTTTTCATTGCGCCATCGACTGGTCATGATGTTGTACGCCTAGGCGCTGCATTAACGTCATCAAAAACTCATTTACGTATTTCTTTTTCTCAACAGAGCAACATGCAATCGGACTGATCAGTGCAATCGGATTGCATGATTTGTGTTTGTTTTATTCGTTAAATTGTTGCAATAAAACTAATAACAATTGGCGGTAAACCATGATATTGACATCGAAATATCATTTTTCAAACCCATTACCAAGCACCATGGAATAATTTAAATGGACAATTTAATGGCCAAGTGTAACGAAAGTTACATTTCAAGACGCATACATGGATAGTTGCATCTTGGCTTGAGTAAAACCGGTACTACTTTTTATTCTAAGCGATTTATTTGGCTACCATTTGTTGTTCCAGTTTTTTTTTGCCATGTTACAAAAAAAAAGAGTCGTAAAATGACTCATTCTAGAAGTATTTTCTAATTTCTTTGCACCTAAAATTGGATTTTCGTTAGCTGTAATTCATTTTACCGGTTTTTTTTTCCACACAGCTATAATTGTCATGGTAAATGTCTTGCAATTACAATTTTTTTTTAATTTGCTTGATATTTCATCGTATATCGATGCACAACTAGAACAGCAAATTATTATAAGAAAGAGTTCAAATTCATGTGCTAGAGGTTCGATTTGTTCGATTTGTTCGATTTTAAAATTACACTTTTTTTCTAGCATTTTCTTTTTAGTCAAAAGTCCTCGACACATTGAGTGAAGTCACACATTCACACGAAAAGATCGTTTGCGACTCAAACTTTGAGTTCATGTCTCACGAAAACCCTTTATCCCGCCGTGTTTTTACTGTTTCTTTACTTCAGACTGTATTGTGCCCAATTTGTCTGAATTCGAGAGCACATTTGTTTCACTTATAATTAGCATATAATTATTAAAAACATGTGTAAATCGGTGTGGCGCTCTCATAAATCGCATGTTCTGTCCCATTCTGTTGTGTGATCAACAAAAGCCGTATCAAACGATCGAGCACCGTAATTAATATCTGACTGAGCAAAATATTCCAATCATAATTTTGTATGATGCTTATCGATTCTATCATATATACTTATTATTACTTTTATACGCATACCTGAACAATCAAATCGAGAATGAATCGCGTCAGCAGAAACCAAATAACAAGTGATTAGTGTTGGAACAACAACAACAACAACAAAAAATATGATTAGAATAAGTGAAATCTGTACTAAATCTCACAATTCATTCTCTCTTTCTCGCTGTGTGTGTGTGTGTGAGTGTTTCATGCTTGCTAGTGCGCAATTGAAATGCAAACGCAAAAAGTGTCAAGGATAACATGGACTTATTGGAGCTCTCAATATGCGCACGCATTTCTAATACACGAACTGAATTTATTGATAAATGCTTTATGATTGAGGTGAAAGAGAGAAAGAAAGAGTCGAGAAAAAAAAACGCATACTAGTGACTAGTAGTTACACTGACTACACGTGGACATTTGTGTTTTTTCTCTCGCAATTTTTATTCTATGTTCTTTACGGTCGGCTCCTTTAGAATAAACACACATCAACGTTGTTTGATGGTTGACGTTTTTAATTGTTGCTCTAGTTTACATTTGTTGAAATGTTCATGTTCATTGTTACACCGTCACTGTCGCTCACGAAACCCATGTTCACAGTTGAATTCAACGAATTCTCATTCTCCCGACGACCGGTTTGTCGAGCGATTCATTCCGAATTGTATTTTCGCTCTTTTTCATATTCATTAAAATTGCACATGACAAAAATCCGAATAAATGAACAAAACTTTTTACTTAAATGCGACATAAATCAGAAGAAGAGTTAAACCAACCAAATTCAGTCGCTGTTGTCGAGCAGACGGAAGAAGTTTGTGGATTTGATTTTTGTTACATTTTATAATCATACCTTACTGAATCCGATGCGGGGGTGTTTTTAAACATTGAACATCAACATTTGGTTGGTCTAACAATTTACAACTTTCATTTTGATTTCAATGAAATGTGTCTATTTTTGTGCTTATTATGTACGATCAACAAAAAAATACTTGGAATCTATAAAAACCATATGAACTCGAACTAACTTGAACTGGCCACATTTGGATGTAACGAATTTTTAGTATTCATTCAAATGCAGCACTCAAATTTTGTTTTTTTTTGGCATATTAATTACAAATATGGTTATATACACGGCGCGACCATTTAATAGTTTTCACGTGTTCCGTCGGCTTCAATTCATTCTCAAAAAAATCTATTTGTTATGTAAAAAAAAAAATTTTTGTCAAGGTCATGTGGCAAATGTGTGTGCTTTTGGCTTAAGCCGAAACGAAAAAGTGAAATAAATTTCGGTGAAAATGAATCGGTTTGGAGTTTTTGTCGTATTTCTTGTCACGGAATATACATTCAATCCGTAAATACCGTGTGTGTGTGCTCTGATCTTTGGCGAAATCACACTGCGATGACAAGGCTCACTTTGTAGGGTTTTTTGTAGATGTGAACACAGAACAAAAAGAGATGGAAATATACATCTGTATCTATCCGTCCCTCTCCAATATTCTCTGCCAGAAAAAAAAAAACCTTTAAAGTGAGCCTTGTCATCGCACTGTGGGCGAAATATATGTTGTAATTATGTGGGTTTGATTGTCGGTGCCTGATTGTGGTGTTTTTGTAACCAACAAAAAAAAAACCAAATACGTGTTGAAATAAAACTAATTTCAATAAAATAACTAATCAAGTTTCAACATAGGCATATGATTTTTGAATTATTTCCTATAACTGCTATTTAGACAAACGAAAGTTCACTCATCATTTAGCCAGGTGCTATTTGTTTAGTCTGATTCAAAGATGCTCTTTGCCACAGCATGATAATTACACTCATGTGGACCAAAACTTAAACACCAATCAGCCAATTTTGACTACAAAACACGATAATGCCGAGGGCATTACGTTGACCAAATCACTTAACATCGATGAAATTTCATACAAAAAACACTATTGATTGCTGTTTTCGTGTAAATGTGTGTATGTGTTCGCTGTTTGTTCTCAATGTGACTGTACACAAACAAACACTTTTTGTTGTTGTTGTTGGAGTCAATGATTTGTCAGTTTGTTTTTCTTTTCATCAACTCAATCAGCCATTGTATTTAAATGTGTTTGTTGTTGCTTCATATGCAGGTGCAAAATATAGTTTTGAGAATATTCATAGGAATTCGCCTCTTGTTTTTAGTTTGAAAAAAAAAATGATTAACGGCTTAACGTATTGAATGTTAATTGAATGTCAATGTCATGGGATAAAATGTTTTGCAAAAAGTAGCATGCGCACCGCATGTAATCATCAAAATATCCAAAGTACCAGCGAACATTGGTATGTAATTGCGATGCATTTAGTCATTTTTTTTTCTTTTCCAGAACTAATGTGAGAAAATAAAAATAATCTCTAAATTTAATGACAAATTCAGTGAAAATTGACTAAAATGACAAAAAGTAATAATTCAAACAAAATATATTCACTGATCCATGTGGAATGTTGAAGTTATTTTAATGACATGTTGAATTGTAAGCTTAAAAAGCGCCATTTGAAGAATTTTGCATGACATCGAATCACATCACCCTACAATTCAATGAGAAATTATAATGAAATAAATATCACAATTGGACATTGTTTCATCGCACACATTTGGTATTTGTTGTTCGAGAGTTTGTTTCGTTTAGACATTTTACATAGTCACGATACGAATGTATTTGATCATTTATTGATGTATTCATATATCTGGTTCAGATTTATCGCCTCACCTCGTCCCTACACCGGAAGTGAATCGCACATTAGCCAAATGCAGCCGTTCAATCCTTTATATTTGCATTCGACTGAAGATAATTATAGTATGTGTTCGCTTGAGTGATTCGCAAATGGGACAAACACTATCATATGTTTGAATGATTTGAGCAAAAATACATGCAAACATTGAAATTGACTTGAGTGAAATCAAATATAGAGCAAATGTTTACTTTGTTTACAAACAATACGTCAATCTGATTTGCCCGGTTTTTTGTTTTATTCTTGGTTCAACAATACTTCAAACGGTTACCCTGATACAAAACACTCTGGAGTAAATGCGGTTCAAATTCCACAATAGATAATTTTAAATGCGTGATATTTCTGTTACGTATATACACCTCTAATTGCGATGCAATTTATATGTTGTTGATTATATTAAACTTTAAATCATTAAACTGTGGTGACGCATGCAACAACCACCTCTTTTCGATCACCTTATGGTAACTGATAAAAATCGGTAATTTCAATTACACTCACTGAAGCGCCAATTTTTTTTTTTACATAAAAGTACGTCAAATGCGGTACTCAAATTTGATTCATTGGACTTTTGGCACAAAACAAACAGACATTCACGTAATGTGTAATGAATCATTTGGTTTGATGGTTTTGGGAAAATGTTCGATCATACAATTCAGGGGAATTAGTACTTTTGTCCAAAAATTGACGATGAACCGGTTTTCTTGTTTGTTTTTCTTTCAAATATAAACTACGGTGCAGCCGGTGCATCGACGTAGTATCCACTTTATCGTCGAATAGTAATAAATCATTTCGTGTTTTTTTTTTAACGACTGAAAGTTTAATGTACCTTGTGTCATCGCACCGCCGTTTTATTTCTAAAAACATTTTAATTTGATTAGCCAACTGATATTGCGCATCCTAAGAAAAACACATCAGGTTTGACTTTAGAATACGTTTCAGCTCATGTCATTGCAGAAAATAGAATTAAATCAGAATTAATCGGTTGAATAAATTAAAAATACCTTAAAATTTAATTATCAACGAGCAGACATATAACAATATCGTTTTTTTTTGTGTTTCTTTTTGTTTATTTTAGACGCCACAATGCCGGTTAAAGTTTCGCATAACATTGATTTAGGCCCTGACCTACCCAATGAAGTCATGGATGTAGCTCGAAAGCAAGGCGAAAATCCTGAAAAAGTGTGTGCTGACATTCAAGAATTACGAGACATGATATTTGGTAAGTAAATTATATTAATTTTGTTATTTCATTTGAGCGTCATTAATTCAAACAAAACAATTAATTTAATAATATTTTATCGATAGAGAGAGGAGGTTGTATACCACCCCGTACTGATGACGAATTCCTTATTCGATTCCTTCGTGCACGATTCTTTAAACTGGAACATGCATACAATTTGGTATGTGTCATTTTTATTTTTAAACCAATTAGATTTTGTTGAATATTCATTAATTTTCGTATCCGCTTTTGTTTTCATGGTTTTAGTTGTGCCGATATTGCGAATTTCGTGAATCAAATCCAGAGCTACATGTTGATGTGCATCCATTTTTATTAACAAAACTCGGTGAAGACGATATCGTGTCAGTAACTCCATATCGCGATCAAAATGGTCGCCGTATTATGATTTACAAGTTTGGAAATTGGCGACCATCAAAACTGCCTGTCGATGATATTTTCCGTGCATCGTTAATTCTATTCGAAATGGGCGCATTGGAGCCACAATCCCAGGTTTTGGGTGGAGTTGGGATTTTCGATCTTGAAGGATTATCTTTGCAGCACGTATGGAACGTAACACCATCAGTGGCCAAAAAGATTATTAGTTTGATGGTGGTAAGTTGATGTTTAAATCAATTATAAACGGTTCAACGCGATTCATCATTTCAATAAATTCTCTTTTTGCCATTTTCTAGACTTCTATGCCAGTTCGAACGACTGCCATTCACATTATCAATAATAACTGGGCATTTGATATGATTTGGCAGATATTCAAACCATTCTTAAGTGAAAGAATGCGTAAGCAACTTTATATTCATGGTTCCGATATGGATTCGTTGCATAAGCATATCGACAAAGGACATTTGCCCACAAAATATGGCGGTGAGATGCCTGAATTCCCATACACAGCTTGGATGGAAAATTTGGCCAAAAACGAAAAAGTCAGGGATGAATTGAAACGAATCGGTTATAATTTTGATGCTGATGAGTTCAGTACATTCATCTGAATTCCCAACGATAGCTGCTTAAAAAAAACACATATATTAAAGATATTGGTTAATTTTTTTTTTTTTTGTTATTATTTTCAAATTTAAATGACAATGCGCTTCAACTCCATATGGGTTATTATTGTATGTGCTGTTTAAAAAAATGTTTAAATTTCCGGTGAGTGAGCGCTTTGTCTTTTAAGTGTGCGTTTCAAACATATACATGAAAGGACCAAAAAACACTTTTTTTCATTGTGATATAAGTAATTCTTTTATAAAGAAAAAAAATAACATTTTTGTAGAAATCTTCATGATCAATTCTGAATTTTGTAAATTTTAAGTTCCTTGTAACAAAAATGTAATCTTTTTTTTTTAATGAAAAATAAATCTCTTTTGAGCCAAGAATTGTGGTTGTTCAATGAATTATTATCATTTAAACATTTTTATCACACACACAAATGAGTGTGTGACACAGGCTTTTGTTGTACAAATAAAATGGAAAAAAATCGTTTCCATTTGCTGAAAGAATACTGTTCAATTTTTAGCCGAAATTGGAATCATTTGACAGTTCATGTATAAACACTATGTAAAAACAGTGGCAACACTTATGTATTTCTCATATATTTGTAAAATGATTCCAAAGTGTTCATCATTATTTATTTAATTAGAGTGGAATTCTTGTGAGCGAAAGAAGTGGCTAACAGGTAGTCAACACTGTTTGACTCAACAGTAACCGATTTTAGTAAACTATCGCTGGCTAAATCGAACCAAGTTGACTTTTTTTCATACAAATTTTCAAATTGAATTACATACTAATTTGGGAGGTTAGTCAAAATTTGATTATAATTGTTCAGATTGGATCGAACAAATCACTTTTAAACAGCCAAAAATGTTTCAAGTTAACCGCCAAGTTCTCACATGAGATAGAGAATCGATTTTACCTAATTACTCCTAATTGATCGTCAATTACGACTCGTCACACGGAAGTCAATTACGCAAGTGATAACTTGACTATGAAATTATCCAAAGATACATTTCATTGCTTACTTCACGTAATATAACTCAGACATACGCCACCTGTTTCATGGTACACAAATGCGCCTTTGTTGTGCACACTATATACAAGCGTGTGCAAAATTCGGTACTGTTCATGCTTGTGTGAGTGTCTCATCACTGAGTTCGTACCAACACAAACGAACAATATATACCTTGAACTAGATGGCGGTGTTCATCGGCGGGAAGATGACATTTCAGTGATTTTGTATGGAATCTGTCAAACGCAATGTAGGATTGAAATTATCTGAAGCATTAATGCGATCAAACGATCGTTTGTGCGTTTCGAATAAATCTGAAGCTATATGAAGCCCACCAATTAGTCGGGTACTTTTATCAAAGTTTGTTTATTCAAAATAGAATATTTTAATAGGTTTAAAAACTTTAGAAATTAGCTTTGAGCTATTTACAATTGTCATCAAAGGTTAAGTGTTCTTTACAAATAGGCTCTTCAGCACAGTAGTAGGATTACACGTAATTAGCTCTTATGCTATTCTGTTTGACATCAATACTGGTTGCATGCGAATTATTTTTTATTTATTTGAATTTCATTGAAAAAATGAAATTAAATAAATGCAGCAATTAAATATTCTAATTGAAAGTAAAAGTCGATCTTCATGTATTAAAAGATGTGAGTTGCAACTGCAATGCCTTCAGAGATTGGGATTCGAAATAGTCGCGATTTATTATAATTTATAATTTATTCAAAATTAATTTTCAATCTGATAATTTTTTTTTATGAGTCCTGCAAGTTCTTTGTATAGAAATGCACAATGCGCAAACATACTAAGCAAAAACCAGTTTACATTCTCTATAGCACTAGCTAGATGACTCCGTTGAACTTTCACTGAATATACGGTGAACAAAGCAATTCATTGAGACTTTGTGCTTCCATTTATGTTTTGGAAACATATCATGGATATATTCAACTAGTCTTCACAAAAATAGAAAATAGTCTTGATCTAGATGATATTTTACTATGTTTTTACGCATTTTTATTGGTTTTCACCATTTCAAAATTTCGGTTAGTGATTTGACATTTGACAAGTCACCTTCTGTGGTTTCTGTGACAAATTCAACGATAAGGCTATTATAAAGTATTTATAATATTTAGCATTTACAAAAACACACATCGCTCTAATTATGATAATTGCGGTTAGAAAACAATTATGGAGAAATGCTATTTTACGGAAATGAAAAAAGAAGTGTAGCATTTGCTGGGCCACAGTCATTGTTTGTAAAAGTAGTAGTGGTCTATAGTGGTATGTCCCATGGCTTACTGCAAAAAGTCACACAAAGTGAAGAGTCTATTTATGGTGAGATATAAAGTGCATATGTATTAACAATGTTTATTCAAACAAGCGACGCATGAGATTTAAACCGTCTCCATTTTAAACAGAACTTTATGTAATACACTTATAAATGAAAGATATTAACAAGATATTAGGCATTTGCAAATATTTTACGATGTTGTGTTCTAAATGTGGAGAGTATAGAGAATCCCAATGAATGAATCTGTTATATTTTACTTATTTATGATTCTTCAACATATTCATAGCAAAAGTGTTGTGTTCCGGTCAAAAAACTATATAGAATTAATAACATAAAAGTGGCCCCACTATTTACTATATTGTGAGCACTGTATTGAATTAGCTTGCATGTGTGAGTCAGTGCTCAGTGGCTGTTCAACACAACAATATACATAACAGTTGATGCTTTAGTAAGGCTAAAATTAGTAGTTCTATACGTGAACGCTTGTATATATGAGTGGAAATGCGTTCAGTTTTTATTACGATAGAATCACCTCCTAAAGGGCTTTTCAAGTGTAGCATATCAAAATGACGCTTCATATGTCATATAAATATAGCATCTTCTTCCATAAGAAATTGATAAAACAAAATGAATATTTGAAGAAAGCAAATACGCTGACGTCAGTGATCACTAGTGACGAATACTAAAAAATACGTATCACAGTTTAAAGGGCATAAGGCAGTTTCTATGTGTTTTTATAAACAAACATGTATTTTCCTGCATAATACTATTATTGCATTGAACAAATTGTTTTAAAGTTTTATTTAAGAATAATGTTGAATCTATCGTTTGAAATCAACTTAATATGTGGGATTGAAAAGCAAGTCAGTAAGTCCATGTGGTCTATTTCCTTCATGATATCTTTCGCCTCCCTGATGTGGGTTTCCTTCATGGTATCTATCTCCACCTTGAAATCTGTCACCTCCATGTTGTCTATTGCCCTCTTGATGTCTATTCCCATCTTGATATCTATCACCTTCTTGATATCTATCACCTCCTTGTTGTCTATTGCCTTCATGATGTCTGTTTTCGTCCTGATATCCGTTTCCATTTTGTTGTCTATTCCCTTCAATCTCTTCGCATACAAAATAGGCATGACGATCACATTTGTTATCATTCCACCTAAAATCACGTTCTTTTCTTAATTCAATACAATTTTCAATTCCAGCGTTGTCACTCGGTTCATTTGTGTTCCAGTGGGTAAACTGCACTGGTCTATCATGGCCCAACCAATAGAAATGATTGGCATTACCGAATTTGGTTCCAGCTGTCCAAACATTATCATCTAGTCCTGTTTATCAAATTTAAAGGTAAATATAGATTAAATCTTCATCATCTTCATGCAGGAAAAATATGTTTGCTTTTGGATAAAGCTTTTCATTATTCCAATTATATTATAAATAATCAATCACACAAATCTCACTTACGGTTCTCTTTGATTTGTCTAACTATTTGTTCGTGCTCATCTCTTGATGTAATGCTAGCCAATCGCATACCACGTAGGCTGCAACTATGAAGTGCTTTAAACCAATTATCCTAAAAATAATATCGAATTATAATATTATTTTTTTAGATTGGCTAAAAAAATCCAAGTAAAATGCATTTGTATCGTTGTATCTGTTTTTGTGTACCTTATTCGTGCTCAGATGAAACCTCTTAGATGAAACCAATACTGAAATATTATTATTTAAAAAAAGAAAATTAGAAATTTCATAGGCAAAACCATTCAAAAAGCAAAAGTAATCCACTGCAATATAAAAAGTTTGACTAAGCTACGAGCATACTACTTACCGGCTCCGAACACCATAATACCCAATATATATGTGGACAATTTCATTTTCACCGTAATTTAATCTGGAAGAAAATAAAACATGGTAAAAAAAAACGATTTCCACAAATAAATTTGTATATATTTCATAGATTATGTTTATTGATTTGTGCTAAACTGAACAATTCGTTTGTAAGGTATATCAAAACACTATTGAATCGTTGCGAAACTCACTGTACCTCTTATCTTAGTCACAAGAATGATACGCATTTTTGGCTGTACGAATTCTTTTATAGATTCGAAGCTAGATGTGATCATATTTGGAGAGGGGCGAGGATAATTTAATTGTATTTTATCGCAATTCAAATACAAATTCGAGTAGAAGACCATAGAAAAACCGGTCTTCTATCAAATTGATTCATTTGAAACCATTCTAGCTTAAGATTCATTCTCGTTTAAATCTTCTTAATGATTTCAATATCAAATTGATTCAAATGATATTCACTTTGGACCACAAGCTATTGCTGAATGACGTAAACTAGATTCTTTCATTCAACTCTTGATGTTGTTTTCATTCGGCCTATGAAGAATCAATAGGAAGTATTTTTATTAAGATTATTAATAATCGCAATAACAACACTTAGAAAAAGTCACAAGAATAAACCCAAAAGATCGGGTACTAAAATACACGTATAAACACTTTGTTCTTACATTTTAAGGAGTGTGGACAAGATTTTAAATGTGTCAATGCAAAATTCCAATATTTTTGCCAATAATTAGTATCCACTAGACCGAGGAAACAACGTACTATAATCTGTGAAACATTTCATTCTCAATAATGGAAAAAATTGAAATTGTGTGAGATTTTACGTAAATGTAATCACCATAATTACCATTGATGAGTAACAATACGTGTTTTTGTATTTGTTAAAGTTCGATGACACAAAACCGATTTGATTTTTTTTTTTAGATCTCTTTTAATCGATACTTTCAATGGTGAGCTTCAGCATCTTTTGCGTTCAACAAAATATGAATGTCATTAAGAATAGTCGACTGGGATTTTGGCTAGAGTAAATTTACCAGTTTTAAACAATATAATGCTAGGAAAACCCACTTGTTGTTTATTTTAGCCTGAATTTACAATCAGAAAACAGTTTTTCAAGTGTCTTTCTTTTGAATTGGTTAAAGAACACATTGATCTTTGGCTAGAACTAGTACCAACCTTTAACTCTCCTACGTCCAGATACACGTGTGTAAAATAACAACAACAAAAATGCTGTAATAATCGATAAATTTTATACAACATAACTAAATTCAGCAGTTTCCGGGGATAATATTTAGGAAATTAATATTCAAATCAACTTTACTTTGAAACTCTTTTAGTCAAAAAATAAAACCAGTTCCTGTGTCACGTGATTTAGAAAATAATCTGAAAGAATAAACAAATAATACTATTGATGAGAAAAAAAAATCAAAACAAAACACCGACGTTACATATACTCCCGTTCAAACTGAATTTAACATATATTTTTATCGGTCAATAGCAGAATAATTGTTAGACTTCAATACAAATAGAAGAAATGGCTCGCATTAAAGTTGGGGGAGCATTTGGTTACAACGAAGGCAGTCAAAATAATCGATATCGTGATAACTGTAGTCACGAATTACAATAGTATAAATTGTTCAAGTCAATGTGTTTTTTTACTTGTTAGTTAAGTTATAAAGTTCCTTTTCTTGAGGTGAAATTAAGCATTTGACAAGAATTCGATGAAATGCTCGCAATGGTGATACGTTCAAGTGGGTCCGTTAATCCAATCGAGCTGTTCGTAAGCCTAAAAAATCATGCAAGGATTGTTTGCCCGGTAGTTCAACTGAAAACAAATAATTTGACAAATGTAAATGTGAATTAAAATTAAACCTTTTAGATTGGAATTTATAATCCAAATGTCTTACTTTCCAGTTTTTCTTCTTCGCACACAAAATAGTTGGGATAATCACAGTAATTGTCATTCCATTTAAAATCAAATTGTTTTCTTAGTTCGACGCAATTCTCATTGGAAGCTAAAGCATTCGGTTCATTTGTGTTCCAATCAGTGAAATTCATTGGTGTATCGTGACCAATCCAATAGAAGTGTGATTGACCAGAGCCCAAACTTGTGCCTGCTATCCAAAAGTCACCATCAATTCCTATTTTAAATGAAAACAGATGAAGAATTGTGCGATAAACGGAGAATTTTAGAACTTAGAAATTATTAACTATATTAATTTTACCAGAGAAGCAGAACGTTATGCGATTTTTCATGCGAATACAAAAGATACCGACGAATGTATTTTGTTACAATTTCTATACACACTTAACAAAATGAGAGAAACGCCAATGAATGGTGATACTTCAATGATTTTGTGCAGATTTTTTTTCTTTATTGCCATTTATTCCTTTTGATGACGAATTCACTGATTACTTACCCGAATCTCTTATCTGATTTACAAGGCGATCATTCTCATCTTTTGACGAAATACTAGCCAAACGCATACCGTGAATACCGCACTCATGGAGAGCTTTGTGCCAAGTTACCTACAAATATCGTTATCTCAACAATATTAATGCATCAATTCCGTTGGTAATTTTCAAATCATTCGGAATATCAATACAGAAAGTAAGTAAGAATATTACATACCTTGGACGTAGTTTTCAAATGGAATTTCTTAACAATAATCTTTGGAAGAGATTCAGCTTCGCTATAAACTAAAACTGAAATATATGAAAAATGTTCAAAGCGAATATGAAAATTGTGAAATCCGATTTACAATTGTTTCTATTCAGAGGATTTACTGGAATCAGAATGTATTTTATGTACCAGATTTAAATAGCGCAATAATCAAAATAAACAAGCAAAGCTTCATTTTTATTGGACTTCAATCTGAAATCCAAAAAAGTAAATACAAATTAGTATTATATTTATTCGAAAATAAGAAAATTCCAACACTTTTATGCTACAAAATGGTGTATGCGATTTTCGCCTTTGAAGAAAACATGTGTTCAAGACGTGTTTTTGTGAGTACGAATTTGTCTTGAATCAATAAGCCGAATATCAGTTAATTTCTTCATGAAGACAGGAACACACATTTTCACGGTCGAATTAGCTTTACTTGCCTTTACTTTAAATTTTAAACTGTTATGCGTCTTTCTCCGCACAATTTTAGAATAAGATTGAAATCATTTTTCAGCAATTCTCTTAGAATGACTTTAAACATGCAAAATATCACGAATATATTAATAGAAGATGACAAGGTGCCAAACGGTATAATTGATAAGATGAATTCCAAAAAGAAAAAAGTCACCTCAATGCGGTCAAGATTATGAATGTATTTATTTTGTTTTAAATGAGAGTTGCTATTATCATATAGAGACTTATTTGCTCTAAGATTCAGCTGTTGCCATTGACGAAAAACCACCAATGCTCAACCGATATCCGAAAAAAGCACAAGATTCAAATATAGACTTTACTGCATACGAATGAATAGTTTACCTGTAAAGCTGTAATACGAAACAATGTTCTCCCCAATTCTTACCTCTTTTACTTCAAAAAGAAAGTTGATGATGTTGTGATCTTTCAAAATTCTCCATAAAAGAAACTCATTCATTTTATTTTATTTGATTTCCAATCTCTTTATTCAATTGACTTATTCTAATAACAATCACTTAATTATTCAGTCTTCGGCTTATCTCATTCCAATAACGAGACTAGTAATTACAATAAATACTTGACTAAATTTATTCTATCCATCTAAAACTCCTTAATCTACTTCTTCAACAGTCGGTCCAGATTGATAGCCGCCAAAATTGCCCGCTTGTTGGCCACAGCTGCTCGCTCCGCCACTGTGTATTTTGGTCATAATTGGCGAGCAAATCTGACTGACCTCTTTCATTTTGTGCTCGAACTCGTCTTTTTCAGCCAATCCATTGGTGTCGAGCCATTTGATCGTTTCATCGCAGCAATTGCGGGCTTTCGATTTCTCATCTTCACTCAATTTATTACCGGCTTGATCCAATGCTTGTTTCACGCTGAACACATAGGCCTCAAGGCTGTTTCTGGCCGCAATCTTTTCACGTTGTTTCTCATCTTCTTCGCGATAGCGTTCTGCTTCGGCTAACATTCGATCGATTTCCGATTGCGATAGGCGGCCGCGGTCATTTTTGATGGTAATGTTCTTGGATTTGCCGGTGCTCATTTCTTTGGCTGTTACATTGAGAATACCGTTGGCGTCCAAATCGAATGTCACTTCAACCTTTGGCACTCCGCGAGGCGCTGGTGGTATTCCACTCAATTCGAATTTACCCAAAACGTTGTTGTCTTTGGTCATGGCTCGCTCGCCCTCGAATACTTGAATGGAAACGCCCGGTTGATTGTCAGCGTACGTAGTAAATGTTTGCGTTTGTTTGCACGGAATGCGAGCGTTTCGTTCAACGATTTTTGTCATCACTCCACCAGCTGTTTCAATGCCAAGCGAAAGTGGTGTAACATCGACCAAAAGTACATCCTGGATCTTGGTGTCTTTGCTGCCCGAGAGTATGGCTGCTTGTACTGCTGCGCCGTATGCAACCGCCTCGTCTGGGTTGATTGAGAGATTCAATTGTTTTCCGTTGAAGAAGTTTTGCAGCAGCGACTGAATTTTCGGAATGCGAGTCGATCCGCCCACCAAAATGATTTCATCAATTTTTGATTTGTCTAGTTTGGCATCGGCCAGAGCTTTTTCGACTGGTTGCAATGTGTTGCGGAACAAATCAGCGCACAATTCCTCGAAGCGAGCACGCGATATCTTTGTATAGAAATCGACACCCTCAAACAAAGCATCGATTTCAATGGTGGCTTCTGTGCTGGCCGAAAGTGTTCGTTTAGCTCGTTCTGCAGCCGTTCTCAGTCGTCGCAATGCTCGTGGGTTTGTTGTCAAATCCTTTTTGTATTTTCGCTTGAATTCTTCGGCAAAGTGAGTGACTAGACGGTTATCAAAGTCCTCACCGCCCAAATGTGTGTCGCCCGCCGTTGATCGCACCTCGAATAAGGAGCCATCGTCAATGGTCAGAACTGATACATCGAATGTACCGCCGCCCAAATCGAAGATGAGCACATTCTTTTCACTCTTCAAGTTCTTATCGAGACCATAAGCCAAAGCAGCGGCTGTTGGTTCGTTGATGATACGGAGCACATTCAAGCCGGCAATTACACCGGCATCTTTTGTGGCCTCACGTTGTGCATTGTTGAAGTAGGCTGGCACGGTGATGACTGCGTCATGAATAGATTCGCCCAAATACGCCTCGGCCGTTTCCTTCATTTTTACCAAAACCATTGAACTGATTTCCTCTGGTGCGAATCGTTTGCGCTCTCCTTTGAATTCGGCCACGATTTTCGGTTTGCCGTTTTCGCTGACGACAGTGAATGGCCAATGCTTGAGATCGTCTTGTATTTTGGGATCGTCGAATTTGCGGCCAATCAAACGTTTTGCGTCGAAGATGGTATTTTTCGGATTCATCGCCACTTGGTTTTTGGCCGCATCGCCAATCAAGCGTTCGGTGTCTGTGAACGCGACATAGCTCGGTGTTGTTCGATTGCCTTGGTCGTTTGCAATGATTTCCACTTTTCCGTGTTGAAATACTCCAACACACGAATAAGTAGTTCCCAAATCAATTCCAATTGCAGGCATTTTTTCTATTAATTCTATTTTTCACTTTTGAAATAACTTTTACTCACTTTCAATAAATTCGATAAATGATTCACTTATACTTTGTTCACTCTTTTAAACTTGTGTTTTGAATTCACTCGTTTAACTTTTTTCCTTCTCTTGTTTTGTTGTGTTGTGTTGTGTTGTGTTTGCTTTGCTGTTTATTTTCAGACTGACTTTGAGGCGAACGCTGCACCGTATTTATACTGTTTACATGTTTTCTAGAAACTTTCCGTAGAAACAAACCGAACGTTGTAGAGTTTCGTGAACATTCTCGAATGTTCAATGTGTTTCGTATTGAGTCAAAAGAAACGTTGAGAAACATTCAGAAGCATATAAAGTGTTTCGGTTGTTAAACCTGTCAAATGGTACATGTTTAGAACCTTCCAAAAACCAAATGCAACAAATACACTTTCAGATGCTAGATACTTTGCTTGGTGTACGGTTTTAAACAAGTAACATTTAACAGGTTTAACAACCGAAACACTTTATATGCTTCTGAATGTTTCTCAACGTTTCTTTTGACTCAATACGAAACACATTGAACATTCGAGAATGTTCACGAAACTCTACAACGTTCGGTTTGTTTCTACGGAAAGTTTCTAGAAAACATGTAAACAGTATAAATACGGTGCAGCGTTCGCCTCAAAGTCAGTCTGAAAATAAACAGCAAAGCAAACACAACACAACACAACACAACAAAACAAGAGAAGGAAAAAAGTTAAACGAGTGAATTCAAAACACAAGTTTAAAAGAGTGAACAAAGTATAAGTGAATCATTTATCGAATTTATTGAAAGTGAGTAAAAGTTATTTCAAAAGTGAAAAATAGAATTAATAGAAAAAATGCCTGCAATTGGAATTGATTTGGGAACTACTTATTCGTGTGTTGGAGTATTTCAACACGGAAAAGTGGAAATCATTGCAAACGACCAAGGCAATCGAACAACACCGAGCTATGTCGCGTTCACAGACACCGAACGCTTGATTGGCGATGCGGCCAAAAACCAAGTGGCGATGAATCCGAAAAATACCATCTTCGACGCAAAACGTTTGATTGGCCGCAAATTCGACGATCCCAAAATACAAGACGATCTCAAGCATTGGCCATTCACTGTCGTCAGCGAAAACGGCAAACCGAAAATCGTGGCCGAATTCAAAGGAGAGCGCAAACGATTCGCACCAGAGGAAATCAGTTCAATGGTTTTGGTAAAAATGAAGGAAACGGCCGAGGCGTATTTGGGCGAATCTATTCATGACGCAGTCATCACCGTGCCAGCCTACTTCAACAATGCACAACGTGAGGCCACAAAAGATGCCGGTGTAATTGCCGGCTTGAATGTGCTCCGTATCATCAACGAACCAACAGCCGCTGCTTTGGCTTATGGTCTCGATAAGAACTTGAAGAGTGAAAAGAATGTGCTCATCTTCGATTTGGGCGGCGGTACATTCGATGTATCAGTTCTGACCATTGACGATGGCTCCTTATTCGAGGTGCGATCAACGGCGGGCGACACACATTTGGGCGGTGAGGACTTTGATAACCGTCTAGTCACTCACTTTGCCGAAGAATTCAAGCGAAAATACAAAAAGGATTTGACAACAAACCCACGAGCATTGCGACGACTGAGAACGGCTGCAGAACGAGCTAAACGAACACTTTCGGCCAGCACAGAAGCCACCATTGAAATCGATGCTTTGTTTGAGGGTGTCGATTTCTATACAAAGATATCGCGTGCTCGCTTCGAGGAATTGTGCGCTGATTTGTTCCGCAACACATTGCAACCAGTCGAAAAAGCTCTGGCCGATGCCAAACTAGACAAATCAAAAATTGATGAAATCATTTTGGTGGGCGGATCGACTCGCATTCCGAAAATTCAGTCGCTGCTGCAAAACTTCTTCAACGGAAAACAATTGAATCTCTCAATCAACCCAGACGAGGCGGTTGCATACGGCGCAGCAGTACAAGCAGCCATACTCTCGGGCAGCAAAGACACCAAGATCCAGGATGTACTTTTGGTCGATGTTACACCACTTTCGCTTGGCATTGAAACAGCTGGTGGAGTGATGACAAAAATCGTTGAACGAAACGCTCGCATTCCGTGCAAACAAACGCAAACATTTACTACGTACGCTGACAATCAACCGGGCGTTTCCATTCAAGTATTCGAGGGCGAGCGAGCCATGACCAAAGACAACAACGTTTTGGGTAAATTCGAATTGAGTGGAATACCACCAGCGCCTCGCGGAGTGCCAAAGGTTGAAGTGACATTCGATTTGGACGCCAACGGTATTCTCAATGTAACAGCCAAAGAAATGAGCACCGGCAAATCCAAGAACATTACCATCAAAAATGACCGCGGCCGCCTATCGCAATCGGAAATCGATCGAATGTTAGCCGAAGCAGAACGCTATCGCGAAGAAGATGAGAAACAACGTGAAAAGATTGCGGCCAGAAACAGCCTTGAGGCCTATGTGTTCAGCGTGAAACAAGCATTGGATCAAGCCGGTAATAAATTGAGTGAAGATGAGAAATCGAAAGCCCGCAATTGCTGCGATGAAACGATCAAATGGCTCGACACCAATGGATTGGCTGAAAAAGACGAGTTCGAGCACAAAATGAAAGAGGTCAGTCAGATTTGCTCGCCAATTATGACCAAAATACACAGTGGCGGAGCGAGCAGCTGTGGCCAACAAGCGGGCAATTTTGGCGGCTATCAATCTGGACCGACTGTTGAAGAAGTAGATTAAGGAGTTTTAGATGGATAGAATAAATTTAGTCAAGTATTTATTGTAATTACTAGTCTCGTTATTGGAATGAGATAAGCCGAAGACTGAATAATTAAGTGATTGTTATTAGAATAAGTCAATTGAATAAAGAGATTGGAAATCAAATAAAATGAAATGAATGAGTTTCTTTTATGGAGAATTTTGAAAAATCACAACATCATCAACTTTCTGTTTGAAGTAAAAGAGGTAAGAATTGAGGAGAACATTGTTTCGTATTACAGCTTTACAGGTAAACTGTTCTTTTACGAGTAATCATGATTGAGTGAACACAATGTGGGATTCATGTTTTTTGAACAATTCAACATTGCATTGAAAAATTGATTTGAATTTTGTTTTTAGATCAATATCTTATTGGAGAAATAATCATGCATTCATGCGATCATTTGTATAAAATCCAAAAATAAATCTGAAAAAATAGAAAAATATCCCACAAATTTAGAACAAAATTGATCAATTCGATGAGAGCAGAAACGAGTTTGAAAATGAATTTATTCAAAGTGAGATGAATTTATAAAAAACTATTTCGTCTAAAATGAGAGGTAGAATTAATTGTTTTCATTAAATTAAGTAAACTCCAAGAAAAATGGTGAAAAAAATACGAAAAACAAATCTTTACACAAAAAATTAATAAAGGAAAAAAAGAATCGAGTCTGACAAGAATCGAACTTGCAATCTCCTGATCCGTAGTCAGGCGCGTTATCCATTGCGCCACAGACCCGTATGCATAAGCTAGAATGGAATAAAAGCTGGCAAGGACATACATAGAACCCATGCTAAAAATAAAATACGTTCACACCCTCACACATATAGGTTCTCATATTTCAATCCGTATAAAATATTTCAATGTTACTATGCCTTTTCCTATTCATATTTATATTTTCCTTTGATTAAGTCTCGAAATCTCTATCATTTTTTTTCACTGTTTGTCAGATGTGTAAAGTCTATAATTTCTATTTTCATAATTTGAAGTATTCATAATTTGTTTGTGTTGATACTGATCAGATCACATCATTCGATTAAGATATTAATTAGTTGTTGTCAATCAATTAAATCGTTTGAATAAAAAGATTGAAACCAGAAAAATGAATTTCGTTTATCATTTATCAAATCCAATATACGGCGTTCGTCATGTCTGAATTCATATCCAATCATTTCATATACGCATTTTAATATCCATTTAAATTCATCTGAATTCCATTCACAATTGAACATGAATATGCGTGAATCTCCATGGATATTTAGAAGATTTGAAATTTAAGTGATAAAAACCTATAGGTTCTGTTGTTTCAGTATACTCTCTCTATCCATAACAAATGAAAGCAAGTTCTAGTCACACCCCACACCAATGTTTTCATTCGGACCCAAAATTGACTACGAAATCCGATCGAAATTTCAAAAATCCGATTTTCCGATCCAATCCGAATCTAACCGAATATTGTTCGGGTCGGGCTTCGGACCTGAACGGCTGATAACGAAGAAAATTCAACAATGTTTTGAATTGGTGAAACCAAATAAATCGTATACTTCGTAAACATTTCATGTATTTTGCTATTATAACCACAATCAGGTGCCATTAAAGTACTGTTTCGCCTGGACCCCGAACACCCGAAACGCTTGAACGCTTAAGAGCCCGAGGCCGAACCGAAAACTGGAGGCTATGCCCAAGTTTAGCGGTGAAACTAACGAGAAGCGAGACAACAGAGGAGAAGTATCGTTCAAAATGACCTCATATATATGCTCTTTTTTTAACTATGTATCGTTACAACATTTTATCTTAGGAAATGTGTCTATGCTCTCTTTATATGACACAAAACACCATTCGAACCATTCCCGCCAAATATGTCAATATCGCAATGAATACCACCAAATTTGTATGAAAAAAAAATCTTTTCGTCAATTTTTGAATTCAAAATCGATGAAAACAGTGTGATTATAATGATTTTTTAACGTCTTTTAGCCATTTATTTTCATATTTATCGACAATATAGTTGATAAGTTCATTAAAATCCGAACGAACGCTGAACCGATGTGAGCATATTTAATTTCGTCTTCACACTCAAAATAATCTAGTTCTGAGATTATTTCTATTTGTCAATAGTGCTAAATTAGTATAAACTTAACGTGTTATTCGGTAAATTAAATACATGTACACATTTTATTATAACTATACAATAAAATTGAGATAATACTTTGACAAATGACAAACATGTGTAAATAAAAAAACAGGTGATTGTCCACAAATGGAAATAATCGCTGTACTAAACTAATTTGAGTGTAGATTTCTTAAATGTGTAGATTCTTCAAAAGTGACATAGCATCGATAGATGTTTACCATGAGGACGATAAACAAACTCAATACAAGTCATAACATTTTTAGTAAAGGTGCTCTCGTGATTACTAGATTCTATTTTTTTTTTAGATTAAAATTGTTGTCTCAAACTTTAGATATCTACAAAAAAAACTAAAACAACGAACAGGATGAGTAAAATTGTTTGGATAGGTAATAGAAAATTAATGATGACATTTTAAAATATTGTTTTAAATCATATAATTATTTTGCATATTGTAATATTGTAGATATGGAAATGACTGGACTCGATGTTCGCAAAGATAGAATTATGGAAATTGCCTGTTTGATAACAGATAATGATTTAAATATTGTAGCTGAACATCCATCAATTGTAATACATCAACCAGATTCGTTGCTCGATTCAATGAATGAATGGTGCCAGACAACACATGCAAAGGTAACTAACAATTTCATTAAATTACATTTTATACATTTGACATTTGAACTGTTCATTAGACAGGACTTTTGGACGAATGTAAAAAGTCGAAAACTACTGAAAAACAAGCCGAAGATTCAGTGTTGAAATTTCTGAAAGAACATGGAGTGGAAAATGGATCTTCACCTCTGGCAGGAAACAGCGTTTACATGGATCGGATGTTTCTGCGCGAATACATGCCGTCCATCGATCAATTTTTACACTATCGCATTATCGATGTTTCAACGGTGAAAGAACTATGCAAGCGTTGGAACACATCAGTATTTTCAAACGTACCATCAAAAAAGTGTGTGCATCGCGGCATCGATGACATTAAAGAAAGTCTTGAAGAATTAAAGTATTACAAAAATTATATGTTCGTGGAATGATGTTTCAAACCATCTTCAAGCGGATTTCACAGATAACAAACTTTTTGTACTGAAATCACAATAAATAAATGTTTTCTTATTTCAATCATTAATATAATTTTTAACAATGATACAGCAACTGTTTAGTTGAGATATCTATTAAGCGCATTAGTCAATCAATTAAAAATAGTCAGAGTGAACCTTCTTCGTTATCTATTTATCAATTTATTTATTCGATTCTTCACATTCGACGTGATTACACAGCAAATGATATTATAACTTCATTCTCTGTTTCTGGAGCGAAAACTCTAGATGAAAATTAAACTGCAAAATTTGTTGTGATTTTTGAAAGTTTTTTTAAGAAATGTGCACAGCAACCACTCTGTATCTCCGTTCAAATAAGCGTTGTGCTTCAGCTAAATTCAATCCTTTTGAATTATGACGGCAGCCACCAATACAATTGCAGCTATATTTATCACAAGGTCCAACACCACAAAAACGGCTTTTTAAAATCGTGCCATCATAACAAATAGTCGATTTGCATGCACCAGACCCACTAAAGCATCCATGTTCAACTGTTAACGTTCTGCCACAGCATTCGGCTTTCACATAATTTACAATTGCAATTATTCCAAAAAATACAATTAAAATTGAATTCATAATACTTTTATTTTCAACTAACAACCAATCTCACACTTTCTTCGAACATATTGAAAATCGACTTGAAGATTACAATAAACAGTTTTCACATTGAGCAATTTATTTAAATACTAATTTATATATGATCAGATTCGAATCTATATGCAACAGTTTCGTTGAAAATTTTTTGCGGTAAATTTCGTTTGTTTGTCTATATTTGCATTCATTCACCGTCCTGTAGAGATAAGAGAACATGCGCGTGCGCGTACAAACAACACATCACTTACGTAAATTGATCAGATTTTGCACTCTAATTAGATGACTGATCGGCAAATTATGTATAATAATATTGTTTTTATACATTATTTCTCTCAATTCAACCATTTATATATTCAACTTATGCATACAAATGAAAATCCGGCGTCGATCTGTCATATCGCTTCTCGCTCGTGCAGTGGTTGAACCAGTTTTCAAAACTTGAGCTACATAAAATCTGATTTTTAGATAAATATATACGTATGATTAACATCTATATCTTGAATTGAGAGCCTCGAATGACAATGATTCAACGAAGCCGCTATTTTGTGTTTCAATATAATTAAGTCTCGGACACTCTCGATTCAGTTTCTTCGTTGTATTCGTCATTTTCGTATAATATGCTTTCGTTAGCCATAGTTTGCAACGAACAGGTTAGTAAAAATAAACTCCAAATAACAAGAAGTAAAACCAAGCAAAAATCAAAATGAGAAGACAGTATAAATGAAAAATTCGCCTCAAAATTTTGTTCACTCGAATTTACTGCGAAGAAGAAGATACAATTCACCTGAAAGTAAAGTGAGTAACAAATCCAATTGAATTCGGGTAACCGACTATAGGCATTGAGATTTCTAACGTGTTTGAAAGAATAACAAAAATACTTTTTGTATTTATACAAATAAGGACTTGATATGCCTCTGTACAATTTATTAGAATTTTAGTGTAAAATCAATCTTTTTATTTCTTTAGTAAACCAACTGTGCTAGTGCTATAAACAAAAATGAAAGTGTATTTGTGCGTTTTATTTATCGTCCTGTTTGGAGACGGTAAGTGAATTATATGTACTTTTGTTCGATTTTCCATTTAAAAGAAACGGTATAAAATTGCATCAAAACAAGTGCCTACAAAAATTATTTAGATATTTTGCACGAAATTCCACCGAATGACCACACCTACTAAATCGAAGTAGAACAAACTAACTGTTCGAACTGCAGTGATAGATTAACTTCACATGTGAAGTACAGAGAATTGGTTTTAGTGCATTTGACAATACGGCATTGTGTTGCTTGGATATTGTGCCACTTTAGTTTGATGTATAAAATATTTCTCTTGTTTTGATTTCAAACTGGTTTTGATGTTTTGTTATGCGTTCACTTGCGACGATTTATTGTCATCAATCAAAATTTGTCTGCATTTTTTCAGTCTTTATTCCCGTTGAAGGCGCCAAAGTGTTTGAACTCAATCCAATTTTCAGGGTAAATTTATGAATGTAATTGCCTTCCATTTTAACGAATATCACACATTTTAGGCCGAAAAATGTGTTTTTTTTACTATATTCACGCTAAAAGATCTATAATGAGATGAAGATCTATAATGAGAATGTTATTTGATTCTAACAATTAAAATGGCATTTTCAGGGAAATTGGTTCAAAGCGTATCATTATTGTTATTCAAATGGAATGCGTTTGGCTAGGATTTCATCAAAAGTAGAAAGAGATGGATTGTTAAGCCAAATTCGAGACTCAGGTTCGCACTATTTGAGCAAATAAATATTGGCCATATAAATTCCTTTGCATTTAATTTAATTTTTTATGGACTCATCAGATATTCCAGGTGATTTTTGGATTGCAGCCACTAACTTGGGAAACCAACAGGTTTTCTATTGGATGGGCCATACTGAACCAATGAGTTTCACTGATTGGGAAAAAGGCGAACCAAGTAATTTAAATGGGCAAGAAAATTGCGTCGAAATGAGGAAAGCATTTGGTTTTAAATGGAATGATGGCGGATGCTATGATAAAAAGTTTTTTGTGTGTGAAAAAGAAGTTTAATCGAAGAAATCGAAGATATGCTCACTGCATTTGCACAGTTCATTCATACTTTTTAATTGTACTGTACACGTAACAGTATCAAGGAATCATAGAGAATAAACTGATTATTTAGCAGTAAAATCCCATTTGTGTTATTTGATGTGCATCAATTTAACAGAATATTCGAAGAACGTTAGAAATCTCAATGCTTGCGAAAATAAATGTTGTTCTTTGGGCTAACAAGGCTTCTTATTAAATTTGAACTCCTTTTTTAGGGTTTAATTCAACACTATGCAACTGTGTTTGTATTTATTAGTCAGCGTCCTTATCGTGACTACTTCTGGAAAGCCTAAGTCCGCATCAAGCACCATCAAAAAGTATCACGTGATCAAGAACTCGAAGGTACACATCCACCAAACAATCAATTTATACCCTAAAGAAATGAACCTAAATAAGTGAAACTATATAATTTTCTTTTCAGGAATCCTGGTATAGAGCGTTGCATTACTGTCACTCCCACGGTATGCGGTTTGCTACTGTTTTTTCAAATAATGAGAATGAACAACTTTTACAAGAAATTCGAGACTCTGGTGAGTGAAATCTATTGAGTTTTTGTAAACTATTGGCTCATGTCGAAATGGGAACTATATGTGCTCTTATTTATTTGATTTGATTTAGGTGTTGATAGTAGCATTTGGATTGGAGGCACTTCCCTTGGAAATGAGCCATACTTCTATTGGATTGGAAATGATAAACCGATGAGTTTTACAAATTGGATTAGTGGTGATCCAAACAATTTGCTTGGTTACGAAGATTGTGTGGAGCTTAGATATGAGTCTGATTTGAAGTGGAACGATTGTCCATGTGATGATTCAAAGCATTTTGTATGCGAAGAAAAGATAAGTAAGATATTTAACACAGTCTTTAACCCCATAGCGTTATTTGTATTTTGATATTTGTAATATTTTTCTTTCATTTATGATTCCCAGGCCAACTTCCGGGAACTCAGTCCTTGTCCATCGGAGTGCACACGTCATAAAGTCGTGGAATTGTTTGAAATGTTAATTAATGTGTGTCTTGATTCTGAAATCAGTGAATTGAAATAAAGTTCAGTAAAATCAACTCTTTGATTTGAAAAAATAAAATTTGCGATTAGAAGAAAACATAACCATTTTTGATTGGTCTTTTTTTACCGTATCCAAACAGCCCAGATTGTCCTTTCAAATGTTGGGCAATTGATCAAAGATTCATATACACTTGAGCTACTGATTGTTAAATTTTTGTCAGTGTTCCATGGTAAAAGAGCGGATTTTTTAAAAAATTAACATTAATATCGATGACATGGCTTGTTTGTCTCATATTATTTGGTTGGCGTACACGTACAGCATACACATTGCAAGCTCTCAATGACGTACTTTTTTAAAAATAAATTTCCAAGAAAAATCACATGAGATCATTTTGGGTTAAATCATGGCAGAGACGTTTTCGTACAAATGTTCAAATGACGACACCAGCGCCATGTACATTGCCTTTGATTTCTACAGAAAAAATTTAGTTCGAGAGTACACCGCTTTTCACGTCCCTCCCATGGGTTAAATAAAAGTAGACCATATTTTTTTTCAATTACAATTCTCTTATCAATCGCATTATTGATTTCATTCTACAGACACATTTAAAATGTTAAGATTTTTCAGACGCCACACAAGATTCGCTGTTAGCAATACAAATTGTGGTAATTCAAAGGCAGATAGAATGAAGCCGCAATTTTGCGTTTTGTTTATTATACTCGGTGAGTGAGACTACTGAATGCATATAAACTTTTTGAAAATTAAAATTTAGAATTGATTCGGTTTTTTTGTTTTACTATTCATGTTTTCACGCTTGATCTTAAATCATCCATTAATTATGAAGCCATCTCCACTTCAATCTGCGCTAAGAAATATCACTTCAATAAGAATTTTAGGGTAGGTTTATAGAGTATAAATTCTTCAAACGAACATAAAATCCGTAAAATTAATGTTGATATATTTGTTATTCGTAGGGAAATTGGTATAAAGCATACCATTATTGTTACACTCACGGCATGCGCCTGGCTACCATTCTATCAAAAGAAGAAAGTGATCAAATAACAGAGCAGGTTGCAGCCTGGGGTGAGTGCGATATACATAGCTCAAATGCTACTAAAGTCCGCATTCAAATAGAGTAATTCCTTAAAAAAATCTACTCAATTGCTATAATTCAAATATTTTTCTAGACCTTCCGACAAAAGACGGTTACTTTTGGATTGGTGGTATAGACAAGGATAATGATAAGTATTTTTATTGGATTGGTCACAACGAGCCAATGACATTCACCAATTGGTATCCGAGTGAGCCCAGTAACAGAGGTGGAGATGAAAACTGTGTAGAAATTCGAAATAGGCTATTTTCGCAATGGAATGACGATCGATGCCTTAATAAAAAGTTCTTCATATGTGAAACAGATTCATGAAAAGTATGGCAATCAATTTCATATAGGTCATAGCCATCATTATTTTGCTAATTTGAAATTCATTTTTTGAAGTTAACTTGAAATAAAAAACCAAAAGCAGCCTAAACAAATGTTTGTACTTTGACTTGTTTAACTTAAATTTTAAATAATTGAAGTATGAAATTAATAGCAAAACCCAAGACCCAAGATTATTTTATTTCACATGTTTTTATCAATAATCTTAATTATTCATCGTGCAAAACATTGATTTCGCTATATAAAACCAACAGACAGTTTACATCTTATTCATTTAAAAATTGTTTTGTGAACAAACATACATAAAAGAACATCGATACTGCACGCAGTTACTGACGTCAATTATTTCACTTTATTTGTTTCGTTGGTTTTGAAAATGAAGTTGTGTTTGTATATCGTAATAATCACCTTATTTGGTGCCTGTAAGTAGCCCATTTGAATTCGAATCCAATAATAATATTCTTCTTTCTCATAATGTCCCTTTTTATGTATTTTACTGTGGGGATTTTTCTTTTGGGTAAACGTTTTTCTCTGTACCTTCGTTTTTGCGAGACTTATTTAATGTAGCTTTTGCGCTCATTTGATTTTGAATTTGCCACTTTTACTCAATTTTGCACAAGATTTGATGTAACAATTGGTTAATATTTGTAGACAAAACTTTAGGTGTCATGAGATCGTTTGACGAAGGACTTTTTAACATTAACATGAAGAATTTTAATCATTGTCAACTGAAAAATGACAATACAACGGTTCTTATGGAATTTTTTTTTCCAGTTTCGGTTTCTGGTCAAATCATTTCAATTCCAAATATGAAACGGTTTCACTTGATCACAAATACACGGGTAAATTTATAATATACCAAAATTCTGTTTATGACCTACTTGACTTCCCTAAAACTACAACACAATTATATTACTAGGCGACCTGGCATAAAGCACTTCACTATTGCAATGGGCATGGTTGGCGTTTGGCCGGCATTTCTACGCAGGAAGACAATGATCAAATTGTTAAGCAAATAATGGATTTCGGTAAAGATCACTCGAATACATGACAAATACTTCATCTTGTTAAATAAAGAATATTTGTCAACATGACTGTCCATCAAATAATCTAGAGGATCATTTTAGGTATAAACGATCACTTTTGGACAGCAGGTACAGCCTTAGGTGAGATCTAGTCTCTACTCAATAACATTGTGTCAATTTGAAAAAGTAATACTTAAATAATAGATCATTTGTATATCCAATCAAGGTAATGAGCCATATTTCTATTGGATTGGTCACAATGAACCAGTTACTTATACCAACTGGCATGATGGCGAACCAAATAATGATCTTTTAAATGAGGACTGCATACAAATTAATCACTCTCAAGGTATCTTCAAATGGAATGATGTATTATGCCAGGAAAAGCATTATTTTGTGTGTGAAGAAAGAATAAGTATGACATTTATTTTATTTTTATTTCTCTTTTTTGAATTCCAAACATCAACTAATTCGACAACGATCAAAATGATCGATTTCAGGTCAACTTCCAGGTCTACAATCATTACATTATTCTTTAAGTGATCGTTTAGAACTAGATGCCTGAAAGATGCTTTACCATTTATTGAAATCACTTCCATGGAATGCACGCATGTAACTGAATAAGCTTGACGATGTTGATTGCATTTTTTTAAAAATTGTGAATAAAACATAAGAAAAGTTCATTTTGGGTCATACAAAAATGATTTCTTTCTCAATCCCGTTATCAATTTCATTGTATCATTCAAGCTGATTCAAATATATTTTATTCAAAACATTAAATGTTCAATTTCGAACAATTGAAGAACACACGTACCTCATACACTTCAAGCATTGCAACGTTGAACACTTAATCTGATTGTTTTAAATACATACATTTGACTAGATGAATTGTGCTTATTTAGATAAAATGAAACTGTATTTGTTCATTTTGATTATTGCCCACGGTAAGTGTAACTAAATTTCGCCCAATTCTTGTTTTGATGTTTTATAATAGAAATTTAACCAATTTTTTTTTCAAATGAAGGCTTATTTTCTTCAAACTGTGCCAAGACGTATCACTTCAGTAAAACGTATAGGGTAAGACACATTTGAAATCATGATAAAACGAATCTAAATGAATAACGTCGTCTTCCTTTTAGGGGAACTGGTTTAAAGCATATCATTATTGTTCAACTCATGACATGCGCTTAGCCACGATCAAATCGCAGGAAGAGAATGAAGAAATTATAAAATTAATAAAAGATTCTGGTTAGACTGATACAATACAATATATAACAATATTTCGATTTATCTTTTTTTTTGAAATTTAATCAGGCATTAATTACTTTTGGATTGGTGGTATAAATATAAGTAATGATGACAATTTTTATTGGATGGGTCACAACGAACCAATGACTTTTACTAATTGGTTTAGTGGCGAACCGAGTCATAGTCGTGGAGTTCAAGAGGAAAATTGCTTGGAAATTAGAACAACTGCTAATTTTCAATGGAATGACGTTCAATGCTATGAGAAAAATTTCTTCATTTGCGAAAAAAAATAAACTTAAAAGAGAAAGTACAATTGATTTACTGTATTGCAATGCCACCGTTTAAATTTACGGCAAATTGAAAATGTTCGTAAGTCAGTGTTTGTTTCCACCAAAATAAAATGAAATTATCGAAATTTGAAAGTGAACAGATTACTATGTCAAATGGTCTTTCTTTATCAATTTATATTTTTACTTCATTCGTCATCTGCCAACCTCTATATAATCAAAAGACTCTTTTATGTTTCACTTATTTGTGGCATCTCAATCGTTTCTTTGTGTCCGTTTCTTACGCAGCTTTTAAAAATGAAGCTATTCTGCGCTTTAATAATCGCCTCTTTTGGAGCTTGTAAGTTATCAATTTCTACTGCATTTAATTTTCAAATGTATTTTTCAAGATATACAACAAAATAAATGTTTCAGATTCAGTTTGTGGACAGATCACTTCAAAATATCACTTAATCACCAATACACTGGTAAATTCATGATATCAATTAAACACTTACTTGTATCAAAGGTAGAAACTTTCGAGGTATACACTGTAGAAATACTCTTAGGAAACCTGGTACAGAGCACTCCATTATTGCAATTCTCATGGTTGGCACTTGGCTGCCGTAACATCAAAACAAGACAATAATCAACTTCTCAAACAAATTATGGAATCTGGTAAATACATAATGAGGCAGTACTTCTCTTACCTGTCAAATAGCAACTGTTCAGTAATTGTATTTATATTAGGAATAAAAGATCACTTTTGGATTGCTGGCACAAATCTTGGAAATGAACCATATTTCTATTGGATGGAATCCGAACAACCAATCACTTTTACAGACTGGCATGTGGGCGAACCGAATAATATTCACTTGTTTGAGGATTGCATTGAATACAATTTTCACAATGATGTTTATAAATGGAATGATGAACCCTGCTCCAGTAAACGCTATTTTGTTTGTGAGGAATGAATAAGTAAGACAAGGCCACACCTCATTTTGCATTATAATGAAGCAATGTCATTTGATAAGGATAATTTTTAGACAAATTTCCGAGAATACACTGTACTCAATACTCGCAAGATTGCAGTCTCTTTAATGATGACTCTACATCTGAGAAAAAAACTACCATTACGTCATTGTGAAATGGCAAAAAGTTGAAATTAAATTTATTGATCTTGCGGCGCAAGAGCCTTGCGTCAATCACTGTTTGTTTTAATTCTCATTCGATTGTTTGAATGCGTGAAGACGACGAATGCGACAAAGCAAATTATTTCTCGTTCGTCTTTTGTGATGTCTTCTTAATTAAACTCACGCATGAATAAATAAATCTATGTCATCGAATGTTCTTGTTTTTCAAATGTTGAACTAAACAAAAAAAAAAATGTTTCTATGTGTTTGTCGGCGTCAAGTGAATATCTGCACGTAGCAAAGTTGAAATCTTGTTTATTGGCTATTATCATTCATTCGTTTTTTCGATATTTCTTGTTCGCAAAAAATCCAGTTTACCTACCTCAATCATTACACTCAATATTGTGAGCAATTTATTCCACGTCGCGACATCAGTCTCCAACTGAATTTGTAGGAAATCAAATGCGTCTTTGTCAAAAATGATTTTAGTTTTCAATAAGTTTCGATAAAATAACGTAAACACTTTTTGTGAAAGTTACAGTTTTATCATGTAACTATAGTTTATACACATCGATATAGAGGCAAACGCAGGATGATAACAAATACTTCGAACTATTTACCTTCCAACATGTGTTACCGTCGTTAACTTACCGATGAGGTTTGTGTGAAAGTGCGGAGAAAAAAAATCGAAGTGCAAAAATATTAAAAACTTGCATTTCAAGTCTTATCACTCACATAAGAATTGTACATGCATATGATATAGGTGATGTAGGTCAATGATCCAGTGTAAACCATGTTATAGAATGTGTATTGCTGTGTCCTTGATCAGTAAAGTTCGTGAACACTGAACATCGAAAGTGATTTCGAATCGTTTTGAATTCAAATGTTTCAATCTCTTTTGCTCACGCTTCTCGATCAACACGAATTGAGAGAGTTGTAACTGCAATCTAGTGTATTCAAGTGAGAAGCAATATTAAGCAATGAGAATTTCTCAATTCAATGTGTAAAAAAAGATGAACGTTTATATCGCTGTTATCTTGTGGTTTGGTGTGGAATTGTGCAATGGAATTCCAGGTGAAACTTTTCGGCTACCAAAGGCATTTGGATATTACTTTTTAAGGCAATATTTTAAATACTTTTTTTCTATTTCAGAGCCACAAAGCAATGGATTTAAGTGAGTAAATTAGTTACTATTCCAAAGCATGAAAAACGATACCCTTTAGAGAATAAATTCATTTCACAAAATATTTTTTTTTAATTGTTTTTTTTTTTGTTGTAAATAATATATTTTTTTTAAATAATTGAAGCATATTGCTGAGAAATGATGATGGGTCATGGAAGCCGCTTTATGAAGTCGTTCTCTCTGGTAAGATACACACAAAAATTGACTGCATACTTTTGCTACGCAAAGTGTGTAGCAAACGATTTACACTGCAAAATTTGCATGGAAAAAAAGATTTATGACATACTGTATGTAAACAATTTTGCATACACTATGTCACAGATCTTTTTTTTCATACAAAATTTGCATAGTAAATCATTTACTACACACTTTGTGTAGCAAAAGTATGCAGTCCATTTTTGTGTGTATGTGCTGTCATGTCATATCAAATTGAATCTTATTTAAAATTAAAATGGAACTAATCTTTCATCATTTTTTTACTGTGAGCTTCGGTTTGATTTGCAGCAGTTAGGTCAATTGTCCTCTTTCAAATTCTGAAGACGCAATAAATTCATTTTATATTGCATGAACAATTAAAAACTAAAAACTTGTTTGGTCTTAGGTGATGAAAGTGCAATCCGAGAGGTTATTATGCATGGCGCTGACGTGAATTTGGCTGATGAAGGTGGCAGCACAGCGCTTCATTTTGCTGCTAACAACGGTAAATTAACGATTCGTTTAACGAAATCGAAAATTGACTTTCTTTTTTTCCCTGTAGGCTATGATAATATCGTGAATTTGTTGATTCAAAACAAAGCAAATGTGAACAAGGCCAACAAATATGGCAATACGCCACTACATTTTGCTGCTATGAACGGTATTTTAACAATATATTCAAATAGTATTTAACAAATACAATTTATCTAAAAGTGAAACAAGTTGACTTTTTGATGCAGGTCATGACAGGATCGTAAATGTGCTTATACAGCATGGTGCAAACGTGAACATCCCCAACAAATTTGGCGAAACTGCTTTACATTATGCGGCCAACAGCGGTAATTTTGAAATCTCAAAAACTGTCTGAGGAGAATCAATCTAAATCTCAAATCCTGTGTTTAGGCCGCGAATTAATAGTTGATTTGCTTGTTCAAAATGGTGCTAATCTAAATGATGTTAACAATTTTGGTGACACAGCAATTCATTTTGCTGCCAATAATGGTATGTTCCTCCTTTAAAACCAATAACTTTTGAATGATGAATTCAAACATTCATTTAATGATATATAAAATTCTTTTAATTTAGGTCACGCGAAAATCATAACATTGCTCATTCAAAACGGTGCAAATTTCAATGTTGCAAGCAAAAATGGTAACACCGCATTGCATTTGGCAACTAATTCGGGTAATTTAAATGCATGTTAAAATCAATTGGATCAATTTAAAAAAAAGTATTTTTTTAGATAAGAAAACGGCTGTTAAAACACTTCTTGAAAATAATGCAAATCGTGATATAAAAAATAACAATGAAAAAACGGCTAAAGATCTTGCGGTTGCGAAAGGTAATTTCAATCATTTACTTGATTTGAACCAAAGAATGAAACACAAAATAAGCTCTGATAGCTATCTACCATCTTACACGAATTGTTTTTCTTCAGGTTTAACGGAAATTATTGATTTATTTCGGAAAATTTCAACTGCACAAAGAGGTAAGATTGTAGTTTCTTACTTATTTATTGATAAAATTTACGATAAAAATGAATTTTTCCGAAAATATAGCATGCGACTGGTATTCAAATTCGCCAGGGGATCGAATTCTAAATGGTGAACTTGTAGCGCCTGGTGAATTTCCGTGGATGGTAATTACTATCAAATATTTAAATTAATTTCGCCTGATAAATACATTTTTTCAAAAAGAAATCTTTGGGCATTGGGTTGAGCGTGCAAATACATACGCGTTTCTACCCGAGTAAATACTGGTAAACGTATTTTGCCGCACACGCTTCGTACAGCAAAGATGTGATGAGTTCGTCTCATCGATGTGTGGACTAAAGCATCGCTGCACGCACACTGCACAAAATAGCTGCTCTGTTATATATCTAATACATCGACGCGACGGACTCACCGCATCTTTGTTTCAGTGAAGAGCGTACAGCGAAATACTTTCCAGTATTTACTCGGTTAGAAATTCGCACGCGTATGTATTTTTACACTTAACCTGGAAATCGTTAGAACATTTCACATTGAATATTGTTCAAATTATAGCAAGCGTTCTTCTTTTGCGAAGGTCGCATTAGGTTATCTGAATGAACAATACAAAATTTCATTTGATTGTGGTGGAACAATAATATCTGACTATTATATATTGACGGCAGCGCATTGTACAAAAGTGGAACGTCGACCAGTTGTGGTTCGAATTGGAAAAGTGCGTAAATATTTGATTCGATGTGTAAATTTCGATTGAAATAATATTCATTAAGAAAATTCGCCTTTGCAAATAGTTAAGTTTGAAGGATGTGGATAATGAAGAGAATCTTCGACCTAGAAATCGTCAAGTAGAGGTATAAACAATTGCAACCAGATTTTCGAATAACAACTTTTATTGCTATTTCAATACTTAATTTAAAACAGCAAATTATACGGCATCCCAACTATGTTGCGTCGACAAAAAAACATGATATTGCATTGATTCGAGTGACAAAACCCATTGATTTCTCAGAACTTGTTAGGCCAGCGTGTCTCTACACTGAGATACAGGACCAGGATCCAGGTGTGAATCTTACCGTTATTGGATGGGGTATTACTTCAGCCGAAAGTAAGTATGAATGAGGAAATACTGTCAAATGTTACATGAGTACGTGATTTTTGTTTCTTTTTTTCCCCCTCAAATTCAAGAACGCAAAAGACCAAATGAGCTACTCAAAGCAAACTTAACAACAGTACCATTATCCGAATGTAATGCAACTGTTTTGGAATACAATAAAACACCGAATTTCCCAGCTTTTCGGAATGGTGTGAGTGAGAGTCAGTACTGTGCACATGATAAAAATGGTATCAGCGATAGTTGTCAAGGTGACAGTGGTGGACCTCTTCAGTTCTATCCAATTGGTGGCGATGTCCCAAAAGTGATAGGAGTCGTTTCGTTTGGCATTAGCTGTGGTTCTTTGTGGCCTGGCATTTACACCCGCGTAGCATTTTATTTAGATTGGATTGAATCACATGTCTGGCCATATGGTGTAAACACCACAATTCAATACAATTTCGGAAATGGTTGACATTTTTAATTTCTAAACAAACGAATATTTGTATTGATTTCTTTAAGTCCTCATAGTAATAAATAAAAATCAAAGCAATTTCACAAAATGATTCAAATAATTTGATAACCGATCAAGCAAATGTTGATAGATTTGTTATTGGGCTCTTATGGAAAATCCCAACGTCTCACGAATGTTGGTGAAACTTTGAAAAAAGAAAACGCTTTCGTCAGGAATCTTTATTATTTATTTGTACAAATTCTGATTTTAAATTATCAATTTATCAAAATTGTTGCATTTTGTGAATTTAAAAACAAAAGTACAAAATCATCAAGCTACTACTTGAAATGAAAAGAAAAACGGGAACATCTTGCTGCAATCAACTGTTTATCACCTCTCTGTTCTTGTTGTATATTTTCAACTTTAGCTAAATGAGACTTTCGCTTTTTGGGATTTATTCTTGTTTCGGATAATTTTCAGCATGTTTTTTATAGGATTTTTCAATTTTGGCATTTGTGTTGTGTCGTTTTGAATTGTTGTAGATTTAATTTTAATGCTTAAACAATTCTATAATCAATACTCATCAGAAAATGACACCCTTTGAATGCAAGTGCATTAACACTAAGTAGTTGAATCACAATTGACACAAAATCATCGGTGATCTACTGAAACTATGAGACTATGGCGCTGCGATCGATATTACTGGTCACTTCGCTACTGTGGAAAATATTATCAGTTTGATATTTTATTCATTAAATTGTTTTTTTAATTTTCATGTTCGAATAGCATTGTTGGTTTGTTTACATTGCGAACATACACTTAAATACGTCTTAGTGAAAGCGCTGAACTGTGAGTATGTATCACTTGTTATCACCAGTTTTTTGCAGTGTTTTGTTGCAAAGAATATCAATTTTGTTTTTAATCTTTAGTCTGAATGAAGCATTTGCATTCATATACATTTGTAACAATTTGGAGTGTAAATCTCTTGAAAGAATGACGTTTCTTTTATACTGCATAAATAGTTTAGTTAAAGTGTATGTAAAAAATTTAAATTCTATATAATAAACGAAAATTGTGTGTTTATTTGTTGACTTTGTCCATGTCAGTGAATGTATTACAATTAACAATGTTAAATCCAAAACGTTTTTGGTTAAATATTATTGTCGTGTTTCTGTGGCTTAAGCCCTCTTTCGGCGCTGCTTTTTTAGGTATACAGTTTTATGCGGCTGTTTTTCCAAATATTATTTTCTAAAATCGCTAATAAATAATTATTCACGTATTTCAGAATTACACCATCCAAGATTTGAGTAAGTACGATAGAATAATTATCATTATTGCTCTATAAGACAGATTATTTCACTTAATTAAAATATTTATTATTATAACAGTACAGAATTCAAGAGAAATGGTCCATTTAAACATGGTAATGTATTAATACTTTTACTTTATAAATTGATTACTAAAGCATTTGATATAATTCAATTTGTGTTTACAGATGAAAAGAACGTTGGTCGAGATTATCGTATGAGCAGAGGTGATACTAATCTTACAGATAACAGCGATAACACTGCATTACACTTTGCTATTATCAGTGGTAAAAACTTCTTTCTAAAACCAATGTTGCACCCCATTGAATCATTTTTTTTATTTAAAAAATTAAAGTTAAATCAAAAATGTTTCAGGTCATGAGATGTTTGCAAATATGTTGATACAAAACGGAGCAGACGTAAATGTGGCAGATAAATATGGTAATACGGCGTTACATTTGGCTGCTATGAAAGGTAATTTTAAACGTTATAATCAGTTATGTAACATCAAATAAAGTGCAAGCTATTTCTATTATAAATATAGGCTACGCTAATATTGCAGATTTGCTGATTCGAAACGGAGCATCTACAAATGCTTCAAACGACTTCGGTGACACGCCATTGCACTTTGCTGCCAACCGAGGTAATTCAAAAGCCATGCAAACAGTTCACACGAAAAGCTACAATGAATTTATATTTTTGCAGGCTATGAAAAAATTGCAAGCTCGCTCCTTCAGGATGGAGTAAATGTCGATATTTCAAACCAATTTGGCGATACACCTTTACACTTTGCTTCGAATAATGGTAATTCAATTTTAATTTGTGTTTGAATATTCCACAAATTGCTTTAATAAAATTGGTTAGTTTTCATTTCAGGTCATGAGAAAATCGTGGAATTACTAATTCAAAGTGGAGCCAATGTCAATATTGCCAACAACGACAGCAACACAGCCTTACATTTTGCTGTTATGAAAAGTAATTTCAATCTAAAACCATAAACTTTGTCATTTGTTTTCACTTTTCAAAATTTGTTTAATAATTTTCTCAATTTTAATTATTCAGATAAAGACAAGATAATCAATCTTCTGCTGGAAAATAATGCCAGATATAATATAAAAAATAATGAAGGAAAAACAGCCAAAGATCTAGCTCTTGAAAATGGTAAATCGAGACAGAAAGTCATGGAGTGATCACTAGAATGAACGGAGTCGATTTTTTCGATGCACATTTCACTACCATTTCAGTTTTACCGATTGATTTAATGTAAACAGTTAACTGTTAAGGCAGTTAACTTAGTTTTAACTAAGATCAATGGAACTCCCAAGTGGTCCATGTGCACGATTTAATTTGTGTAGACATGATTTCCACACGATTGGCAAAATAGAATACGGAATATTGTATTGTATTTGAAAAAAATCGTGTGGAAATCATGTGCACACGATTCATGTTTCTGTACATTCTTATGTATCAATCGTGTGGATTATTTGCGTTCTCTTCTTCACTTCGTTCGTCACTTCTCTGTGTGCGCTTTGAATACATACCGTGCAAACAGACAAGCAGCGAACGAAGTGAAGAAGAGAATGCAAATATCCACACGATTGATACATAAGAATGTACAGAAACTTGAATCGTGTGCACATGATTTCCACACGATTTTTTTCAAATACAATATTCCGTATTCTATTTTGCATATCGCGTGGGAATCATGTCTACACGAATTAAATCGGGTAAAGGAACCACTTGGGCTGAAACTGGGTGTTGAGTCACAATAGATCGATAGTGTCGACTCTGTTCACGTGACTAGAAATTCAGTGTAGCTAAAAAACAAGTAAATGATATTGATTAAATTCCCTTTCTAAGGCCAATCAAACATCATTGATATGTTTAAAATGCTATCAAGCGCTCAGAAAGGTAAATGAAGTTACAGTTCGAATATTTATATTTGAATGTTTATTAAATTATTTCTTTATGAATTCATAGCTTGCAAAAAATATACAACAACAGATGTAGGTGATAGGATCTTGGGTGGTGAGACAACTGAATCTGGTGAATTTCCGTGGATGGTAAAAATATTTGAAATATTCAATCTGTTACATTTGTGTTAAAAGGAAATGTATTGAATTCATCCTCATATACTTCTCCTTACGAAACTTGCATTCCCCATGAGCAAATAATAAAAGTAAAAATGGTGCTGGAACGTACTCGGTGAACGTTCTATATTCTCATGAAGAGTGTCAGTTCCTCGTGAAGTGCGGATCTGTGGATGTGTTCAATACATTCCCTGTGTGTGAAGCTCATCTTTTATCACTTTTGAACAGGTGGCATTGGGTTACCTTGGTGATAATAATCAAATGAGTTTTGATTGTGGTGGTACAATCATATCCGAGTATTTTATATTGACCGCAGCACATTGTGCGACAACGAGACGTTATCCAGTCTTAGTACGTTTTGGTAATATCAGTGATGAGTCAAGTTCCACCGACATTGACCTCACTACAGACGAGGATCATCAGGTACAAAGAAACAGTTTCAATGAAAATATCACAATATCATATCAATATCTCCAACAGCCAATCATACGACACCCAAATTTTTCAAATGCATTAAAGACAAATGATATTGCATTAATTCGTCTCAGCAAACCTATTGAATTCTCGGATATCATCAGACCCGCATGTCTGCAAACGGATTTACGTGACGAAGCATCAAGCGTAAATCTTACTGTTACCGGTTGGGGGTTTATTTCGGTTGAAAGTAAGTCAATACTGAAGCAAATTCTAATGGAATGTTGTATTGATACGTGTAAATTTCTCTTTTAAATTGAGGACCTCAGAGATCAAACATACTGCTCGCAGCAAATCTAACAACGATGCCGCTATCAGATTGCAATCGAACACTTTTGGAATACAATCAAATTCCAAACACTCCATCTTTTCGAAATGGCATCAGCGAAAGTCAATACTGTGCATTCGATCCGTACGGTGTTAAAGATAGTTGTCAAGGTGACAGTGGTGGACCGCTTCAAATCGTTCAATATGGATCGGATAAACACACCGCTAAAATAGTGGGCATCGTTTCATTTGGTGTTGGCTGTGGTACGGTTTGGCCGGGTATTTACACTCGAGTTGCTTATTATTTGGACTGGATCGAATCTTATGTGTGGCCAAATGGTGTATGAACACCAAAATGAACAGTGTTTCAAAGTGTTATATCATTTTTGGACTGTCACTTCGTTTCTATGTAATTTGAAGTCTCATTTCCACTGAGATTCAGTGACAGTCCAACGTGATAGTATGTTCTTTAAAAAGAAAACCATGAAATATGTTTTGTTTTCAAAACCATTGATATTATTAATTATTCTATCATGTCACTGAATTGATACGTTTGTTTTTTTAATTCTCAAAAAAATCATCACACGGCGATAAACAGAAATTTTATAATATACAGTTGAGTTTTTGGGTATTTTTTTATTTCCATTGATATCATGACAATACATTTGTGAATAGACTTAATAGATTCTGTTAGTTAACTGTGATAATTTGTTTTTATCTGCTTTCAATAACAATTATTTTGTGATTGAATGAATTTGGCCAATAAATAGAACTTTTACTATATCAACCATTTTTGAGTCACTCTAAAGAAAGTGGCGTACATGTGCAGGAAGTGCAAACGTAATACTAATATGAAGCCGTGCACGTATTTACAAATACATTAATTTTGAGCCTGTCGTTGTGGAACGACAATATTCAAATATATGAATGCTCGATATAAGAAAAAAAAAACAAATTTTTATTGCATTCGGCAATAGAATAAGACTGTGTGAATCAAATGGTCCGAAACTAACGTGTACTTTTATACGTTCGAATGAACGCCCTTTACTTTTTCGGTAAGCAAGAGAATCCATCATTCAATTAGATATTTCAAATGAACACAGAATATTAATTCAATTAATTTCATCCATTAAAACATGATTGAACATTAAAATTTCTGACACAAAGTCAGTTGCCAGCCAAAATGTACCAAATAAATGATCACAAAGAGTACGGAAGAATGATTTTTTTAATCTAATACTGATAAAGGATCGTTTTTTTTTATATTAAATACTTTTGCATCTAAAGACGTAATTTGATTGAGTGTTGTGTATTCATCTAATACCACAGTGCGATGACAAGGCTCACTTTAAAGGGTTTTTTTTTTCTGGCAGAGAATGTTGGAGAGAGATGGATAGATACAGATGTATATTTCCATCTCTTTTTGTTCTGTGTTCACATCTAAAAAAAACCCTACAAAGTGAGCCTTGTCATCGCAGTGTGTCTAATACACAGCGCTTAATATATTTTCCAATTAGTGATTTCTACAACAATTCTTTGAAAGTAATTCACCTAAGGATAGACAAATTGAACCCTTTGCAATTGAAAACACTTGAATAGTTTCAGAGAAATGCACAATAACATACGAGATCCGGTGCTAAAATTAAGCAAATGAACGTGCATTTTTGTTGCAAGTTGAATATTCCAATTACCAATTCAGTGGTAAGTGAAATGGGAAATCCCGGATTTCATAGGTGTTCGAACCGGGGTGGACCGGGGCAGAATTCGGAGTCCATTGGTGTCTGGACCGGGGTAGATCCAGATGTCATGGATTTCCAGACCCGAGGAAATCCGGGAGACTGGCTCTCCAGAGTGGGGGGTCAAACCTGGAATTTTTGTTCGGATCTGCTAAATTTGAAATTTGGAGTGTGTGTGTGTGTGTGCCTATTGGCTGGCTTACGCTTCTCACAGCTTATGAATGCGTAAGTATTTCCAACTCTGAGAATTTTCAAGATTGATCAAATGATTATTAGTTCACTTGTCATAAGTAGCACATTTTTTCGAATAAATTCTTCTTATATAAGAATAGAGTAAAAGTGAAAGTAGATCAGTTGAGAATCGCAATTTCCAATTGATAAGTTAAACGTGAATAAAAAAATAATTAAACGTGAACTACAAATTGCTCCTCGTCTTAGCAGCTGTTTTTTTTTGTCTTTGTTGCAAACAATGAAGCTGGTAAATTAATTTACTTATATGGGACTAAACAGACCATTTTACAATAACTGCTTTATTTATTCATAAATAAAGACGCCGCTGCGCTTCCAAAGGACTGTGTTTGTTTTCGAACGGCATGCGCATGTAGAGTGGTATAGCAAAAACAAGTTACCAGTGCAAATTATTGGCAGTCGCACATCAGCACTCAGATCGAGCGCACATCATAAATTTGAGCCCAAAATGAGCAGTGGTTTTTTCCATGGAAGCTCCATTTTTTCACAATAAGAATGGATAAATAAGAAACAAATAAATAAATCGAAACCAAGGCGTTTTATTCCATAGTATTAAATGATTTTCTATCAAGCCAGAAGAGAAAACTTGTAAAACCATAAGTTAACTTTCTCTCTATTCCACCCAAAACATGGTCCAATTGAATGTCCTATGGGATTATGTAAGTTCTAGGATATAAATGTGTTGGATGTTGTTTTTTCTATGTTTAAGTTGATTTTTTCAATATAATTTATTTTTTAAAAAATATATGATTATATTGCTGCTTCACAGAATAAAATTGAACCAATTAACTCGAATAAAAAACACCTAAATGTATGCAATGGAAATCTGGGATTCCACTGTTTGATCAATGCTGCTGCACCTCAGGCGTTCGAAAGCGACCATTCTTTGAGCGGTTATTTAGGTGCTGATAAAAGGACAGTACTTTATATATACATATACTTTAGTATAGATGCAGCATCTAGATACACTGAAAATAAATATTCGTTAATTGGTGACGAAACATTCGCACATGGGTTTTGCACAAAATATTCCGTACTGCGAATTATTCGTGAAATACACGAAGACAAATTCGTAACGTTCAAAATCGTTCGTTTATGGACTGAATTTAGAAAATTTTACGAAAGAAGTTGCAGATGTTTACAAAGCTGGTGCGTTTTATACTTGAAAAAATACGAATGATTCATATAATGTACTAGATATTCGTTTGCATATGTGCATAATTTCAATACATTAGTGTTATTTACAAAATGTTTTGTACATATTACGCATGTATAGATGAATTGAAACCATGAGCAGTGCGCACTCTTAAACGAATTATTCGTGTATTGTACGAATGCAAAAATATCACAAAGCGGCATGCGTACTATCTACAAATTCATGTTGTAGATAGTACGAATATGCATAAAGGAATTGAACAATGCGCACGCGCATTCCATTTTTGACATTTGCTTATAATGTTTGTATATTAACCACAACTCATGTCTGTACACATGTGTTTATTCCTCCATAAAGACAAAAATCATGCATTTTGTCCCCCAGAAGGACAAAGTGTTGATTTTGGACCTCTGAAGGAAACAAATTGACTACTTCTTTCTATTGAGTAATTTTTGCATAGAACATTTCTCACTATGAATTTTTCGTGGAATATACAAAGACACATTCGTAACGTAAAATATCATGTGATTTCAACATGAATTCAATGCATTGTACGAATACGATATCATTCGTAAATGTATATTTTACCAAGTTGTATGTAAAAAGCTGGACGCGCATGTTCGTGATATGGACGAGCGTTTTCGTTCATTAAACCAATATTTTTTGTTTCAATGTAGAAGTAGCAGACTTGGATTTTGAAATTATCATGCAAAATGTGAATATTGAATTAATTAACTAATATTTATCAATCTTATGTGAGCACGGGGTATACAAAAGCGTACAGAGGCAGAGGCAGGAATTATAATCAAATTGAAATAGACCCCACTTTTTCTATAAACACTGAAACATTTTAGCATTTGTAAAGCAAGAAATCTCTTCTTTATTGACGCATTAGATAGAGCAATTTTATTATATGTTTTTTTTTTATTATTTAAATAAAACATTGTTCATCGATTGATTTGCTTGTTCACACATATATTGAAGCATATAAAACAGTTCAAAAGCCACAGCGCTATCAATTACCTTGAACTTGCCAAATTTTCTTAAACACGATTACAATAATCTGAATGAAATTGTTACCGTGGTCGCAAGCGTTGTATTAACCATTTAATGCTTATCATTTGTACAAAATGAACAGCATTCACGAGTGGTGTAATCAATAATCACGCTGTTTCAAATGCTCAACACTATGTATACATGATTTTTTAGATTTGAAAAAGCTACACTTCGACTCAATAATAAAAATGTTGCTACATAAAATCTGAAATTTCTATTTGTTTGTTTTTGTTTTTTTTTTTTGATAGAATGAAAAAGAAGAATAGCATATAAAATAAACAAGATTATACTTATCTCTGCATGTTTTTGGCGTAAATGCTTACACAAAAATTGATTGAAGAACTCTCCGTCGATAGCCCCGGGGGTGATTCCCAAATATTCGCACAGAAACGTATCTATTGCAGTATTGAAATTGCGATATGAAATATATTGTAATATAATTCGAATGATGCTAAAAAAACGCATTACAATACATTCCCTTTGAGAAACATTAACCAATTTGGTAGATTTTTTTTTGGGATAGTACTGCGACAAAATCTGCACCCACTGAACTAGTCATCATGTAATGCATGCCTCTAGAAGGCATGCGAAACTGAATAGATAGAGAGAATCGAGAGAATCGCATCTCGCACATCGGTATGTGCAGATGATTGATTCAGTTCTTGACGGTATTTTTGACGTTTGTTTAGTAGTATTGGTAGTTGTTTGCCCCTTGAGTACGTAGTAATGAAATTCTACTGGCAATCTATAATATTCAAAGAATATGTCGATGTTAGTCAAAATCACATTGACATTGACATTGTGTTTTATAATTGCTATACCAATTCAAGACAGATCGTATTCTCTAGCGATAATCCATATCGGATCAGTTTATAATCGAAAAATTGGAATCTATGCAAATGTCCCGTTTGAAATATCACAACTTCCGTATCTCGGTTTCTCGGGCCCCTATCAGTTGTCATGAAGTTATAAAAGTTGCTTTAAGAAGAACGCATGCAGAGAAGTTTGCGAGTTGTCTAGTAAACCGCGATTTGAATAGATCGGCAATTTCGAAGACTTTTATATAGAAGACAGAACGAAGACAATAAATTTATTGGAGTTTTTTTGTGTGTGAAATAATTGATTTTTAAGACAATTTCGATCAAGATGAGAATTTCAACGAATCATCAAATTGTCCTCTCACTTGTAATTATATTTCAAATGTATAAAACCGAGGGTTTTATAATTGAAAATAATGATCAGAAACCAGCATTAAATATTGCTGTTATTGGAGCCGGAGCATCAGGTCTTGTTAGTACAAAACATGCCATTGATTTAGGATATAATGTGACAATTTATGAGCAAAATGATCATCTCGGCGGAGTTTGGGCATACAGTGAACAAACCGGCAAAAATAAATATGGAATCAATATTCATTCATCGATGTATAAAGGACTTAGGTAGATTTCCAAATTTATCTACACATATTTATTTATCCTCTATTTTCTTCCATCGTTAAACATATTTCTTTTGTTCAATTAGAACAAACACACCGTATCAAACGTTGGCATTTCCCCATTTTCATCAACCAAATGGTTCCAAATCATTTGTGTCGCACACAGATATCCTGAAATTTCTTCACTCGTACGCTGACCATTTTGATATGAATAAATACATCAAATTCAATCACTTGGTTATTCGAGTGCAACCAACCGAAAATGGAAAATGGGAAATCATTGTCAAAGATTTGCCCAACGACAAATTCACCACGGCAATCTATGATGCGGTGTTTATCTGCAATGGTCATTATTTTTCACCACGTAAACCAGAAATTGAAGGGGCTGCTGAATTTAAAGGAAAAATGATTCATAGTCGCGAATTTCGTAGAGCTGAAACTTTTAAAGGTAAATTGTAATAGTTTATCTTAAGTTAAATTTATTAATTCATTGATTATCAATTCAACAATTTCACACAAACTGAATAGATGATGATGTTCTGGTGATTGGAACTAGCTCCAGTGGGCGTGATTTAATGGTTCACCTGTCAAAAGTGGCCAAAAGTGTAACGTATAGTCGAAAAAAGCCAATGCACGAGACAAAAGAGGAGCGTGAAAAACTTCTTAGCTCATTGCCACCGAATGTTATTTTACAAGATAATGTGAAGCGATTTACAGCCAATGCAGCCCAATTTATTGATGGTACTCAACAAACATTTACTGCTGTCATCTTTGCAACAGGTGAGAGAAAAATTAACATTTATACAATTCATTGGTTCTGCTCTGTAACTGTCACATTTGAAATTTTGAATTTACTACGGTATTCGGTGAGAACAAAGTTTGTTCAGCAAACTCTAATTAAATTTTTTTCTTTTAATATTCAACTTAGGTTACAATTATTCGTTTCCATTTTTGAGTGTTGAGACTGGTATTCATATTGATGATAACTTCGTTCAGCCACTGTATAAGCATATCATTAATATTGAACGTCCCACAATGGCTTTCATTGGAATTCCAATGTCTTCGATCAACTTTTTCTTATTTGATTTACAGGTAAATCACACTTTCGAATTTCAATTGTATTTGATTTAAACTTAAAGTAATGTGTTTGATTAAATTAGGTTCGTTTTGCAATGAAATTCCTTTCTGGAGCTAAAAAACTACCATCACGACAAGAAATGTTAGAAGACTGGCGTATCCAAACGGAAAAACATTGGAATAAAGGTTTCCGAAAACACCAAGCACATGTTTTGCTATTCGATCAACGTGATTACGCAAATGAATTATCAACAACAGCTGAAATTGATAATTTCCCAGAAGTTATGAATTCCTTGGCTGTTGATGCAGGCACAAACAATTTCCTACATCCAACTGAGTTCCGCAAATACAATTATACTATTATCGATGATAAAACATTTACAAAAGAAAAAATTGAAAATTAGTTTTTATAAAGGACAATTTGTTTTTTTTTATTTTTAATATGTTGTATCCATTCTATTGTACGAATGCATTCTATTGTATGTAATTTTAAAATCTGAATTAAATATGTTATAAATAAACCATTAAGTAAATAATAAAAATAAATCATTTGATTTGAAATGTAGTAACAGTAAATTGTTCAATTATTTGATTCGATATTTTGAAACCAATTTGGAGAGGTCTTCAATACAGTCTGAGTTCAGGAGGGAGAGAACTGGGCCCACTGGACCCACCGGACCCCTGGTGAGAATCTATGATTAAAAAAGATGCTTGACTATCTGTGACGGGAAACACCTAATGGAAAATTGGGAAAGTCTGTTGAACCTTGTTTAGTTATAGATTTTAGTTAGTGGCTCAGCGTACTAAACGAAAAGTTCAAAATATGAATAAAACGAAGAAAGAAAGCGAGTCACTGTTATTAAATTTGAACCTTCCTACAATCAATGAAATGCTATTCCTAACAGCAACGTCTAACACAGATAAGAATTATATAACATAGAATTGAACAATGTCCAATTTGTCCATGAATTTGTCAAAACATCAACAATTTTTCGGGAGTTTTTAATGATGAATATGAATTTGCAATTTGCATGCAAGTAAAATGACATTCTGATATCAGAAAATACCATTTCGATTATTGCTGATTATAAAGGTTAAGCTAAAGGTTAACAAAATATTTAGTCTCATTGCGTTTTAAAATTCATTGTGTGGCTGAGAATAAAAGTGGACTTGAAAGCCGAAATCGCGCGTGTTGATACGTGTGATTAGCTCATTCCTAATTTTTTTTTTCATTTCTTTTGATGTTAGAAATGTGATATTGACTCTTGAGGATTGTAATGACAATTGTTGAAAGTGTAATGTCATCTTGCATCTATCATCTTGCTATTGATACGAACAACTGATATTTTATTCCAAATAACAATGATATATTATGAGTATACGTTAAGCGTGTCTTGTATCGTAGTCGTGTGGTTCCACTCATTCTTATTGTAGTCAGGCGGACACTTTTATTACCATTCGTGTGGTATAGTCGTGCAGATCTTGTTATATGATATTGCTATTCCATTTCCAACATGATTTCCAACAACAATATAATAAAAAGGTTCATTGAATATTCACACATTTTTCATTTAAAGAGCTTAATTCTTTCGGCAAAATTCTAAAGCTTGTTTGCGTCTCACTTTTAACTTAAAAGTTTTAAGTAATACTACAAGCCGTGGACGTTGGTATTTGTTTTTGTTTTTTTTTTTAAAGCAATGTTCATTTCCAGCTTAATTTCCAGCGTAATTGTTAGAAGTGGCCTCTTCACGCAAAACTTCAGAAGAAAATTGGTCAATTGTCATATTTTCAGTAATTTTCTCTAACAGAAAAAAGGGAACTAGAATTGCTGTAACAGCGAAAAAATATTCAAAATATCCCAACAGATAAAAGTTGTGCAGTGTTTTGCAAACACTGTTTTCAACAAGATCCAGTTGTTATGAGATATTTTTTTTTATCGTCGATCACTGTATTTCAAATCTTCATACCAACACCGTTATAAAAATTGTGCAAATGTATTTTGCACACGGCGAAACTGTATTTATTGTAAACCTACCCTATTTACATGGTCCGAGACAAACCGCATGATACACATTTCTTATTTTATATCATTTTTGAACCAAATAAATGTTGTAACAAATCTTTAATGCAAAAATGGATTAAAATGCGGTAGACGGTACCCGGAAAATGGTATTTATGGTTCATAATGGTTCATAATTTATTGATTATAGAAAAAAAACACGCGCCATTTTATCGACATCTGAGTATTTTGTCATTAGAATGAATTACAACGGCATCCAAACGATTAATTTCTAATATTCATAAAGAAATGAACCGGTTTTGCACAGGTAAAATTGGTTGGAGAATGTGGCATGTATAATTTTATGTTATATTGCAAATAAACTGCACGAAATAAAAAGAGAGTACAACTCTGGGCAAAAATAAAATTCAGTCAATGTCTAGTATATAATTACATTGTCATATTAAATAGATATTAGTGAAAACCTGTGAAGCCAGTCGACACTCATACTTTAATTGGCTTGGGTTCATTCAGTGTTTTGATTTTGCGTCGGAATGGTACTGTTTTGTGCACAGCTGACATTACACGATTCAAATCGATTTCACACTCAAAAATTCGAATATATAAATATTGTTAAAAGGTAAGCATTTACAATTGAAACGAGTCAGCGGCAAAAAAAAGTGCACATACAGCAGCCCCTTGTTCCCATTGAAAATGTATATTGAAGTTCAATGAAATTTAATGTATACATTGCAGTTTTATTTTTATCGATTTTTTTCTCTTTCAATCAATTCGATTCGATTTTCAGTGTTTTTTTCGAATTTATTACGTTAACCCGTGGTGCATTACGTTAAAAGTTTTAGTGTGTGAAAAGGTTCTCATCAGTAAATATGTTTATCGTGCCTTAATTGAACAGTGTAAAACGTTCACAGTAAATGGATATATTTTGAAAATACATCAAGTGTTGCAAAATTGGTCTTGAGTAAAAAAACACATTTTTTTTTTAGCAAAGACATTTCTAGTACAAAATATTGTAACGAAATTATTGTTATAATTAAAGTAAAGTTAAATAATAAATTGAAGAAAAACAAAATGTGTGAATTTGTTGAATTGGAAGAACCAAGACCATTTAATGAAGCTGAACAACAGGCTATCGAACAGTTGAAGACAAAATTCCAACAAAAAACCAACATTCATTTTCAAACGGATAATTATTTTCTCACCAAATTTCTACGATATCGCGACTGGAATGTGGAAGCAACGTACGATTCAATCGTAAACTATTACAAGATCAAGGTAAATGAAGCAGCGGCATTTTCAAGCGTCTGGCAAATTGATTGCAAAAAAAATGGTTTGAAGAAAAAATTGCCTAGAAGCTGCTACTTTCGATAGAATATAGTCTATAGTCCGTCGATTACAGTTACATTGACCATCTTTCCGATACAAATACAATCGTCAACGATTACAAACGTATAAGAGATTGTCAACGATTGTAATCGACGGTCTAGGAAAAAGCAGCTCAAGAAAGAGTTAATGCCTTTAAAACGTGATATGTAAATTCTAAATTTTTAGCGTGATAATCCTCATGTGCATGCCCATAAAAATGTATCCGAATACATGGACTTGTTGAATATGAATACTCGAATGGTGATGGATAAGCGTGATAAAAATGGGCGTGCTGTTTTAGTGGCGAAACTCGGTATGTTTACTTTTTTTTAATATATTGTATTGTAATGAGTTTTGTAATTTCAACCACAACAACAACAACAACAAATCCAATTGTTTGTAGGAAATGTTGGACCAAATATTCAATTTATGGATGCATCATTGCTCGATGATCTGTGGATGCAAGCATTGCTAAGTGATCCGCTGACGCAAATGAATGGCCTGTCTGTTATTGCTGATTGTACGGGTCTTAGTTCGGCAATTCTCAAGTGGCTCATTCCAAGAAATTGCAGAGTTGGTGCGGCAAAACTTGAAAGTCTACCAGTTAAACAATGGACGATACATGTTGTAAATATGGGACCAATTTTTAGAGCTTGCATCATGCTGATCAAACCATTTCTTCGAAAAACAACGATTGCAAATGTAAAACCAAAAACAAATCCCAATGCAACAACAAACAATCAATGTATAAACTCATTTGGACATTTGTATCTGTTTTTAGTTTCAATTCCACAATAATGGATACGATGATTTAATCGATTGCTTGGGTGAAGAATGTGTACCGGATGAATATGGCGGTAAAAATGGACCAATTGACTATGAAAAATCGTTGAAATTCATTTTGTCACGTGAAAAACTACTTGCAAAAGACCGAGAATTTGGATACAACAAATAAAATTCAGTCTTTCGTAACCGTGTGAAAAACGACATATTTTTAAAGGTTAATAACTCCTTTCGAACTGCTTTTTTTTTAGAATAATGAATGTTTTTTTGTTGTTGTAAAAATGAATAAAAGAAATTAACAATGAAATTCGAGATTTAAATTTTGTTCTACCTACATATTTTGCTTAAAAACATTACTTAGAGTAAAGCGACATCTGTTGGAATTAAATCTAAGTTAATGTTTAACAATCTTACAATCTATCAAATGAAATGGAATTTTAATCACTCGGAAAAATGGTGAAAAATTAATTTCAACTGTTTTTAGTCTGCTGTATGAAAAATGATCATTTGAATCGGACACGGCCAAATATAGTTTATAATTAGAATAAAGACGATATGCATTGTTTGGATGGGTTTATTCACCCATGTTTCCAAGCCAAGATTTCAAATCAAAATCTCCACAAATTGCTGGTCGAAAACTACCAGAAAGGTTCATCGGAATGATAAAGCAATTAGCATTAATTTGAAACAGTAGGCAGGAGTTGCGTGAATGTTGAAATAATACATTAATAACCACAAGGTTTATTTGAATTGTCGCAGTAAAAACGCCGTTAAGTAGATAACTCCTCATAAATTGTTGTTTAAAGGTATTGAATTTCGCAAGCTTCTATCCGATTGAGTTGTTGCTGTTGGAGTGCGCTACTGAACGCATCCGTATACTCTATGCATACACCCACATGGGTTAGTGAGCATATAGCGTGTCGTATGTCCGTTTGTGGTGTACCGTACACTTTTTTGCTAGTTCATCAGTTTGTGAATTACTGTCTTTGACTTCGCGCGTTTTATTTTGCTGTTCATACGAGACAAAAAAATGATTGAACTTCAAGCCAAACTTTGAAAATTCACTTAAACTGCACCGGTTATTTTTGATAGAGGCGTTGTGATTTGTTGTAAATTCCCATCGAGACGAGCGATTTTTTGTTTGTTTGAAGTCAACAAGGTATTTATCAATTGACTCTAAATTATGTTGTTAATGTGCGATTTGAGTGTGTGATTCTCCAATTTGGTGTGTTACCAGGGTGAAATTGAGCCAAATTAAAGACGGTGTTGAAAGAAATCAAGCAAAAATCTTGCATATTTGGTGAACGATAAAATGTTGAAATGTTGTTATTTTGTTTAAATCGCTGAATTCTGTGAATGATGAATAATGGAAAAAGACCAATCGAAATAATACACCGTGTTAGACATTGAATTTTATTCACTCGGTGAAATTTTGCATTTTGTTTTTTGGCTCGTTTTATAAATAGACAATTCTGATGAAAGAGTGACAATTTTTTTATTTGATCTGATATATTTTTTGGCATTGTTTCTCTCTATGTCATTTTGAATTGAGAGAGCACACAACGTTAAACTTCATTTGTATTTCTTGTTTATTGTGGATTGTGATATTCAGTCATATCTACCGCATGCTTCGATGCGATTCTCAATGGTCGTAGTTATCTCCTTGGCAATTGTTTGTTTTATTTTCGCTTTTTCTCTTTCGACACATTTGAAATTCGAAAAAGGACAAAAAACGGCCAGAGAAATGCATGAAACATCTGCACTGTAAACGAATTGTGCCTGTGTTAGTAACCATATCAGTGGGAATACAGATAAAATAGACATGCATTTGTTTACATTCCTCTGAAAATGCAAACGTTGGTTATGGATACGAATAAGTCGAGAAAAAATGCAGAAAATAACGTAATAGGCAAAAACACGATGAAGAATTTCAAAAATGTTGTAGAATGTGGACTATGTTTGAGACTATGGCCTCAAATAGTTGTTTATGTTTGCTAGACGAGCGTTTCGCTGGTTCAAAGAGCGTGCATTCAATTCATTTCCGATATATATCGGATTATATTCAAATGAAATCATATCGATTTGATTTGTTTTCAACAATTGCATGTTATCATTTCAAGTACAGTTTTTGCGCGTGTAAGAAATCGATAAAATGTTAAAAACGATATAAAACGATGAAATCGATAACAAATTATTTATAGAGTAATATAATCGATGTGAATGATCCTGAATTATTATTATGAGATTTCCCTTGAAAATAAAAATTGGAGTATTGAATCGGACCGATAAGCTTGAACAATAAAAGTCAGTGCTAATAGACACTTCAGCAATGAAGTGCGATATCTCAAAAAGTCTAATTTTCACCGCATCCAATTAGAATTGCTTTGAGTAGGTTTTTTGTTGTTTGAAATTTTGCTTCTTTGCTTTTATAAAATAGACACTTTGTGCAAAACAGCATCTTAAATCCTTAAGGTGGTTTTAATCGCACGTTGCTCTCATCTATCTGTGCATTTTTCGCTCAGACTCTCAAACCACTTTTGTTCTATTTAAAGGTCTATAGTCTATAGTAGCTTCTCAATATATTTCTTTTAATACTATCTTGACGCGCCAAAACGTCATTGAATTGTTTTTTTTTCGACAAATTGAAACCGTGCCTATGGAATCCAGGCGGTATTTTTTTTTTTAGGTATATCATGTGATGAACTACCTTTGTTTATATATTTTCTATTTAATTGAAATGCGCATAGCTTATTCGTTCACTGGGAGAGTCCCGTTGCTCGTGGTTGATTACATATTTCATATTGTTTTTCATAATTGGGTCTTTTATTCATGATAGTAAGGTTACAAAGAGCAGACCGTCACACAACCGGTCATGTGATAGCAACACTATATGCTTCTATTCGATGGTGATGTTTGATTCTAAATACCTTCGGGACCCTTCTATATCCTACGATGTATTTACATTTGACTGAAGTTCTCTATATGCATGCACACAAAGTACTCCACGTGTGAACAGGTGAACACTGAACAACTTTTTCAGTCAGCGATCAAATGTTTTTATGTATATTATGACGAAGTCGGGATATAAATATAGCGTCATATGTATTTAAATATATTTATAGTAGGATAGATACAAATAATGTGTGTATTGTTCTGTTGAATTTCGTAAAAACTTGCATTTATTGCGATAGAGGAAAAATAATGCAATTGAGAGAATTTAAAGGAAATTTAAACAATCTTGAATTTAATGGTTCTTTTTTCTTCTATAATTCAGATTTGAAGATGGAATTTGAAAAAGAAAGCGGCAACCAGACAGTGGTGACAAGAGACATAGCCATGGATATAGCACGAGAAAAAGAACTGAACTTAAAATTAGGTAAACAATAGATTCTTAAATTATAAGATTTGGATTTTTTTATCGTATTTTCGTTTGAACAATTTTCAGATAAATTTTGGTTGAAGAAGGCTGAGGATGAGCTTGGTGAAAATGAGATTGAACGTTCTACAAAATTGGTACAATTGAAAGAACGAATCGTTCAAGATGAAGATATACCGAATTCTAGACGAGATGATGCGTTCTTACTTCGATTTTTGAGAGCCAAAAAATTCGATGTTGACAAATCATTTCGAATGGTAAATAAATTGGATTGTAAATGCCCAACTGTGTTCAACAAATAATTAAGATTTCTCCATTGAAATTACGCTTATTCTTTTTATAGATTCAAAAATATTTCAAAATGAAAAGTGAATCACCGGATTTATTTCGTGTGTCACCCGTGAGTGAAATGCATGATCTCATGAAAATGCAAATGCAACATGTTTTACCCAATCACGATGAAAATGGTTCAGTAGTTTATGTCTTTCGAGTTCGTGAGTATTTCAAATGACTATTTTTTTTGGTCAATTTAATTGACTGGTCATTAATTTTGATTAATTTTTTTTTTTTTTTTGAGATACAGAAAACTGTGATCCATACATATGTCCAGCGGAAATGGTTTTTCGTGGTAATATAATGGCATTAGAGAATGCAATTCGTGATCCACGTGCTCAAATTGGTGGACTGGTTGTGCTGCTTGACATGGCTGGTTTGAAATTTGCGCATGCAAAACTGCTGTCGCCACATTTGGCCAAAAGAAGTGCCGAAGTTATTCAAGATTCCTTTCCGATGCGATTTAAAGCGTTTCATATTTTACACGAACCATTCTATTTTGATGCAGTTTTGGCATTAATCAAACCATTCATGACTGAGAAGATTCGAAATAGGGTTAGTAATTTATAAATTTGAAAATTGTTTTTCGAATTGGTTTGCTCACTTGACCCCCAAATTTGGTTTACTACTTTTACAGATACACACGCATGGTAGCGATCTCAAATCCCTGCATCGACACATTCCAAAGGACATTCTGCCATCGGAATACGGCGGACAACAAGGCCCATTCGACAATACTAAATGGCGAGAGCAAATAATTAACGATGAAAATTATTTCATTCGACTGGAAACGTACAGTTGTGAATCAAAACACTTGGATAATTCGGGTGTTAGTTCTAAAGTTAGCGATTTAAATTTGAATGAGACCGACGACAAGCTGAATGGCGTACAGGACAACGGATTTATGATCGGATATTGAAGAATAATTTAGCATATTTGTTGTATTGAAATGTCTTACTTTAATGATAACAGTAAATAAATTCCATGATGCACATCTTCCAAATGTGTTTGTGCATAAGATGACCATGAATTTCATTTGTCAATCATTCAACGGGACAGTTTAGTGCTGTTGTAAATGGTTCAAAAATAGACGAAAATCGATTTCATTGGTGCAACAAATGGACAAGTTCATTTAGTAAACTTACAAATGTTCCGAATATTTATCGGAGTTTGTCAGTTGTCTGGCTCTGTTTTTTGTTTAACGATTGTTGATTTTGTGGAGGGTGTGTATGCAATGAAATTCAAGCAAATGCATAGGTGACTCGCGAATCAATCCTGAACCGTACTGGTTCGCATATTTTACATGCAGATTGTTGCGAATCACTTGACAAGTAATCCCCTAGGAAGACATTACGAGCTGTCTTGATGTGATGAAGCAATCAGCTGAGAAAGATGAATTTGAACACAAATTGAAGGAGGTCAGCCAGAATCTCACCAATCATGACAAAAATTCACATTAGAGAAGCCGACTGTGGCCAACAAGCTGGAAACTTTGGTAATTATCAAAATAGTGCAACTGTTGTCTAAACGAAAAGTGTTGAAAGTCGACTAAACTAGTCAGTAAATGACTGACAGTAATGTCAATAAAATCAATCTAACCAACACCCCATTTATTATTATTTGTGAGATTTTTTGAACGAAAATTTGAAATCAGCCATTTTATCACATTTGTCAATCAATTGACACTGAACTTTTTGAATTCATTTGAACCATTAAAATATTAAACTTAAAAAAAATTGCTTATAAGGAATAGAGTGTTCAAGGAAACAAGTCATTTCTTTTTTCGGGGTTTGATCGGGGGCTTTTTCGGGACTGGCCCGTTCCCGACCTCCGCCCGAAAACCGACATTGTCGGGCGAGAGTCGGTCGAGTTTCGAGGATCGGGCGAACACCACTATCAACCGTAATTTCGTATTGGCGTCTTCACAATGTGGTGGAAAGATATGTTTTTTCGTGTTGAGCAATAAAATATCCAATATTTTGATAATTTGTAATAAAATTACTTAAAAATGGCATTGCTTTCATTTAATTCGACCATAGAATAACTAGAGTTATGAGTAAGTTCACAAGAAAATAAGTGTGAAAGTAAAATAAACAAACAATTCTCAAACGAATCCAAAAGTAGAATGCTGAGACAAAAGACACAGGTTACCGTTGAAATGACATTTCGTATATACGTAACTATTCAGCACTGGAAAACATTTCGAAAATCTCGAATTTTTAATTTCTTGGAAGTCAAATAGATTTGATTGAAATTTCAACGGAAAATGGAATATATTGAAGATTGAATAAGGTTCCGAAAACAGTTCGAAGTGGCCCATATCTTAGCTGTAGAAAGTTATATCATATTGTAAGTTAAAATCGCTCAATTTAGGAAAAAAGAATGGTTTTATTATGAATTTGACAACTTTTTAGTGGCTTTCAAATCACATTTTTTTTTATATCGCAATCAGATTATATACGAGAGTAATATCAATATCATAGAATAACGCAACAAGAGAAAATTGAGCTCGATTCATTTGCATATGGTAATGATCTTGCCCTACTAAAGTATAGATTTCGGGAAATATTAGATCCATCCGTTGAAGCAAATGGTCTTGGTGAAGGCGCTGTATAGCTTGGATAACTTGTCGATCCTGAACCACTGGAACTGATGGTTGAAAATTGAGTACTTGGAACAGTATAGCTTTGGCCACTAGTCATTGCTGAACTACGAGTTGCAACCGTTGCAGCAAACGGGTTACTGGTCACTCCCGAGCTAATAGATCTATTAATCGTTGAAGTTAGTGGTCTTCGAACAGTTGTGCTTTGATTATTAGTGATTCCTGAACTTATAGGTTTAAGCGCAGAAGTACTTCTTGGGATTGTTGGCGTGACATATGAGCCTGTGCTACCTCTTTCACAGTGAACAATGAACTTGATCCTGATACGGTCTTGCTCAAATACAATGTACTCATTGAATTGAAGTGGCGTTGATATACGTGAGATATCACGATGAATAACAGTCTTTCCACATGGTATTTTACAGTATTTTCCCAACATCTCTTGACCGCCAATATCAGGCACATACTTTCCAACAGCTTTTAGAGTATTGTAATTGCCAGGTGCACTCGTGAAATTTTCTGCTTTGTAAACACGCCATCTTGATACACACACACACACACACCATAAAATCAAAAGAAATTTGAATCAAAAATTATAATCACAAATAGAAAAAAATGATAGATAATGCAAATTATAGTTATGAGACGACTCACTTTTTTCCCAGTGAAACCTGGCACAACAGAAACACCTCTGGCCCACTTTTATCGGTGTAGTTGGCACTTTTGGACATTCTATCCGCAAAGTATATGCCAGGACCAAACATGTGACCATTCGTCGCTTGAACAGGTAACATTAAGCTATTTTGAAGTATACTGATCAGATTCTTTCTGGAGGTTCCATGCCACAATAGCATATTGTCAACTTCGTTATAGTTATTCTGCATGAATTGTGCATAGTGTCCCACATTATGCACCTAGAAATTTAAATTGAAATTTACGATAATTCAATGAAATGTGAATTTTCAATAATGCACACATATTGTTTTATGTTCAGAAGAATTATTTATCACTGGTTTACCTTCCATATCTGGACAATTCGTGCGTCGATTTTATGGGGATTGGAGTTTTCAAAATATTTACGAATCATTTTGGTGCTATAGCAATTATTACCGAGCTTTTCTATGCCATTACGGACTAATATTGGTGAAGATGTGGTCAATATGTTGAGTTGAAATGAGACGATAAATTCATTACGATGGTGTTCATTGTTTTCATTGTTTCCGTTTGAATGGTTGACTGTGCTCGTACGAGATGCTGTGGTATTCCTTCTCCGAACTCGATTTTGGCCTCTTGCTCTTCTCCGTGCGCCATTGGCTTGAGCAGAATTGGCGTTGACATTCATTAAACTGAATTAAAAAAAAAAAAAACAATTATGCACGGCACACAAAAATGTCCATTTTTTAAAATTTTGACAGCCCTAAAATGCTCAATTTCTGGTTTGGCTCAAAAACTTCGCACGCAAAATTTATTAAATATGGAAAAGAGTTCAAAATTAATACAATCTTTTTTATTTACTGGTTTTTAATATGAATTTCCCATTTTGAAGCGATTAAATATCAACTATATAAACTTGGATGGGTGTGATCATAGCTACCAACATGAAATTTACTCAACAAAAAAATTGACACCATCAGAGCAGATTTAAAACGATATATTAATTAAATTGTGTGAAAACTTTCATTTTCATAAAATTGTACAATATTTAATGGGTAGGTAAATCAATATACACGATTTGTGCTGATCTGTTTCATATGAAGTTATTTTTTACCAAAACCATTAAGATCATGATCATAACATGTTATGGCTTCAAAATTCAACAATAGACATATTTGTGGACAATTTTTTCACATGACAAACAGAACTGAAATGTAAAATCTCTATTTTCAACAACAACAAAAATGTGATATCATGTACGAAATGCATTTCTGCAAATGGCGGTTGCAAGAATTTCATTCTATATGTACTACTTATTCACTTAACTAACTTTGTTCACTTGTGTCGTGTTTGTACAAATGTGTACATGTACAAAATACTAACTACACAAGCATATTATGGCTGAAATTAGTTCATATATTTAAAAACTTTGATTTAAAGTGGGTGCGATATAATAACAACACAAACATCTGAAATAAAAATCTGTTTTCTTTTTTTAGATGGTGTTTGGATATTCATACATACGATAAAACATGAACAAATCAAAAAATACCAGCATTCATTGCATTTATATATTCATATTGTCATATAGTTAGTTTTGTTTTGTTTTGTTTTCTCTTGGGCGTGACATTCTATTTATCTATTTTGCGATTCTTTGATATCTCAATGCAAATGTATTTTTTTGTTATTAAAAAAATAAAATTTATTGATGAAATTACGGATGTTTTTTGCGAATCAAACACTCTGAAACACTCACCAAGACACAAATTTACACGGACAAAATATTTCAAGTATCACCAATTATCAGATGTCAAATCGAAATGACATTTCAAATGTACACAGCTGGAATGTTGCCGTAAGTTCTTCGAATGTTCGAAAATCGAATGGACCGAATTATCGAAATTCGATCATTTGTTTTGATAATACACGTATGCTAAAAAGGAGTTAACGCATTCCGACGTCTTATCTACCTTATACTATGGATAATGAAAGCACAACACAAAATGTTATTAAAATGAAATTTTCTGTTTCAAACGATTCTGATTCAAAAATTGTATTATGTCATTTGAGCTCATTTAACTAAATTGAACCGAGAGATTCAAAGAGATTATATATAAACCTGTCAAATGTGTTTGCTTTATGTGAACCTTCTGAAAGTTTCATGTTGTGTCATTCGTATGAAATGCAAAGTTTACTTCTAGGGGGAAAACCTGCAGAAAAATCATTCAAAAGTTTTCCTTTTTCCTTTGTATTCACCGAACTCACGAGAATTCACTAAAACTCATCGTAAATGTTCTGAATACATGCTATATATATATATATGAAAAACGAAAGATAATGATTTTCAGACATTTCGTATTAGTTCGGTGAGTTCTCGTGACTTCAGTGAATTCCAGAGTTTGCGAATATTTTAATGGTTTGAATATATTCGATGCATCTCACTCAGTGCTATGACACGATACTCATAAAAATTCATAGAACTCACCACGAATCTAACTATACAAAACTACAGAATCAATTCAAAAGTCTTAAAAATCTTCAAAAATGCAGTTCTTTGGGTGTCTGTGTGAGCCCCCTAGATTTACTTTATTTCGACGAACATTTAAGTGGTTTCTATAGAACGAAGAATCGAATCGTTTTCACGATGTTTCGTTCGGTGCAATACAAAACACTTGCAATATTCGAAAGTGTGTACGAAACCATCCAACGTTCCATTCACTTCGGCTGTGGGTTTCAAAAAAGATTTTTTTTTTTTTTTTTGAAAATCATTCAAAAATCATCGGCCGCCCGAAAAACACTCTCTTACGTTTGTAATATCAAGATAATTTGCACAAACATTGAAGGGGAAAATAGAAGGGAATTATTAATCAAATCCTATCCTGATTTAAATTCGAATGAGACCGACGTCAAGGTGAATGGCGTAAAGGACAACGGATTTATGATCGAATATTGAACAATACTAAAGAGCCACCTCAGACGCATATTTCATATTAGTATTTTTGCCTTCGTAAATGTAATTTACATTTTCACACACCAAATTACAGCTTAATAATTTACCATATTTGTTGTATTGAAATGTTTTACTTTAATGATAACAGTAAATAAATTCCATGATGCATATCTTCCAAATGTGATTGTGCATAAGATGATCGTGGCTTTCATTTGTCAACTAATAAATAGGATAGTTTAGTGCTGTTGTAAATGGTTCAAAAATAGACGAAAATCGATTTCATCGGTGAAACAAACGGACAAGTCCATTTCGATGAATTTCACACCGGATTCATTCAGTTGAGAATCATATCTAGTTTATATCTAGTTCATTCGTGTTATAATAAAACTGATTCTCATTTGGTCGCGTGCAACAATATAATTTTATTTCCATTTTGATTTGACTTACATGGCATATTGCAAATGCAGAGGTGAACATGAACTATAAATTGTTTCTATTTCTGTTATGTGATTTAAGAGTTCGACAAAAATGCATTCCGAATTACAATACCAAGGTGTAGATGACACAAAGTTTTCAATTTAAAATCGACTAAGATGTGAACATTCATTGAATTTTGTAATTCAGGATATTTTGACAAAGAAACCGTTATCGAAACAGCACAATTCATTAACTAATTTTCTACTAATTTTAACCATATTTATTCGTCATCTATTCACGTCATGTAGTCTACCTTTTGCGATGTCTACGTGATCTAATAAAGCTAGAGACTGCGTGCCATTATAACTTAAAAACATTAAAATTGTTTACATTTTGACTAATATTCTATGAAAGTATGTGTGTGTGTGTTGAGATTTATCACTAGAATTATGACGAGTGCCGGTGCTAACGTTTTTACGTTTTTTTTGCTCGCAAATCTGTTAAATTCTTATCAGATAATATGCGTTGAGATAAAATGTTAATAGACATCAAGGTGATGTTATGTATCCCGTCTGCAAAAATTGAAGCAAAGTGTAAATTGAATAATTTCATCAACTCTTCAAAAAAAACAAAAAAAAATACAAGAATAATTTGATCAATTAAAGAATATCGTATAAATTGTAGCCAAATCTAGAGCCAAATAGTGGCTACTTTGATTGACAACTCAATCAATTGACAGCATAATTTTAGAGACAATGCCATAAAAACATGAACAAAAGGATTAAAAAGCATCATAGTTCAAGCTAAATAGTCGATAAAGAGCAGCAGTCAACAGTTTTTTCACTTGGGAATTTCGTTTTGGTTAATAGATTTGTGTAAACATGTGCGAGATCTATGATTTGATTGACAATTTTAACAGAAACATGTTGTCGCGCGGCCAACACATTCGTCTGCAATTTTTGGCAACAACTTTTGGTTAGAAAAAAATCACAAATAATTTTTCTCTTGTTTGAAAATTAAATTCTTTTCCTAAATATTATAATATTTTATTGTTCACAAATAAAATTCGAATATTTCAGCCAATTTGATAAATGTAACCTATGGCTTGACAATAGGCTGGTTTATCATCTATGGTAACAAATTCCATACAAATGATAATCCATTGGCAGTACCGCCGCTTGGCCATAATGAAGTGATTTGGATCGAAGTCTCATTTTATATTGGTGCCATAGTTGGAATAGTGATTTTGACACTGTCTGGTGATGTGTTCGGAAGAAAGTATACTTTGATTATCTTGATCATACCTCAAGGGGTAATATATTTCAATTGAATAATTTTGGTTGTCCTAGGCATCATCTAGAATACTGTATTCTTAATATGTTTTTTCATAGTTTGCCTGGCTACTCAAAATGATATCGACGAATGCAACTGAAGCGTACATGTCAAGATTTTTGTCCGGATATTCGGCTGGCGGTTCAGTAAATCTAGTCATTTTATTTGTTGCTGAATTGGCCGATGACAAGTAAGCAACAACAAAATTATTTTATTTATTGAAGCTCGTTATATCGTAATGTAATGTTAATGCAAATTCGAAATAGGGTTCGAGGTCGTCTCGGTACAATTCTACCACTTTCAATCAACGTTGGAATTTTGATCATGTTCATTGCGGACCTATTTGTATCTTATTCTAATATCGCCTACATTGTTTTTGCTGTGCTGTTCATATTCTTGTGCACCTATACATTCTTTCCGGATACTCCACGCCAACTGTATAAGATTCGAAGAACAGAGGTAATTTCTTTTTGTTTGAATAAAAAAGCAACTAAAATTGACATACCACTATAGATGACACTAAAAAGACCATTTAATTGAGCTATTCACATGTTCATTTGAATAGCAAGCTATCAGATCGCTTCAAGTGTACCGAGATATTCGCGATTTAGAATGTCAGACCGACGATTGTTACCAGGTTGAAGTGAAGAAAATACGTCATAATTTAAAATCGGACAGCGGACTTCCACTTGAAAACAGTATTCAACTTCCTTTTTAATTGAAATAACAACATTTTTTCAGAGTGATCTTTGTTTGTGTTTTTGCAGGTTCGAAAGCGATTTTCAAGTCACTTCTAATAAGCTTTCTTCTGATTATTATAAACTTCTATGTGAATTGTTTCATAGTGGTGAACCTTACCAGACATCATATGCTGGACACTAATTTAGTAGACTTACAAATGTTTCGAATATTTATCGGAGTTTGTCAGTTGGCTGGCTCTGTTTTTTGTTTAACGATTGTTGATTTTGTCGAGAGAAGGGTGTGTATGAAATGAAATTCAAGCAGCTCATCAACGTTTAAAGAAATATTAATTGATGAATTCATCTCAAATGATAAATCAATCATTTTTATTTTGTAGTATTTATTATTTGCATCGATAGCTGGAATCACTGCACCCCAAATTCTGAACGGTTATCTGGAATTGAATGATAAGATTGAGCCTTGGATGTCAGTTGCTGTTATGGCAATTGCTGCATTTAGTTTGCACTTTGGTGTGTATCCATTGACATTTGTCTTGATTCCGGAAATCATCCCAGAAAAGGTACATGACAACAAAAAACCAGATTAATTTTTTCAATTATTGCATGCAAATTTTGAAATAACATTCAATTTCACTTTCAGATTCGAGCTTATGGGGTGACTCTAGTGTTCAGTTTTTGGTGGGCATTGATGTTAGCATTTTCACTATGCGAACAGGCTTTAATCGATGCCTTGGGAGATATATTATGGCCATTCTTAATCTTTTCCATACTCTTTAACCTACTTTGTTCGGCAATATTTTTGATTTTAACACCATCGACAAAGAGAAGACCCTACAGAGATATTTTCAGCTACCTTAATTTTGAGATAAAAGTATAAACATTGTAATGTAGTTAAGTGTTGAATGAATAGAGAAAATTATCAAATCAATTTGAATAGCATTTAAAGGTTTCTTTCATTCAACATGACAAGTTATATTTTATTTAAAATGACACGTAAATAAATAAAAACCATTGGAATCTAATTTAATCTTATACACTTATCCTTTCAACATCAGCTGTTCCTGGTGAAAAATTGTGAGAACAAGAAATGGAAAAAAAAAATCACGAAAAAGTATTGAATTTAAAGTTAGTAATTTATTCGCTTGATTTGAGTTTAAAATCTGTAAAAACATTTGTTTGGAAGCTAAATTTTACAATGGAATGGGTGATATTTGTTTTAAACAATTGATAAATTTGATTTTGATGGGCCACAATTTGGTGCAAATAGTGTTTTCTTAGCTACTTTTACTGGCATTTTGTTCAAAACGTTCAGAATAATAACCATTAAAATTGACACGATGAACTAAATTGATGAACTTTGCTCCGGCCATTTCTTCGGATGTCATTCCATTTATGGTGTTCAACAATTGAAATAGAAACTTATCGAATTCAGTACCATGGGAATTGATAATACTCTGCCATTTGGGTGAAACTTTCATTCCAGCATCACTTTGAATGTATTTTGCAAAACTAAGACAAATACTGCACATTCCCATAATAGCGCGTAAAATTTCCGGATGATTTAAGCAGCAATTTTGAAGACAAACATGAAGAAAATCTTGATGAATGGTTATAACTTCGTCAACATTCTGAACAGTTTTCATGCGTTCGGTGAATATGTGCCACGTGGGCTCAATGATATCAATCATCATGTAATTTTCAAGATGTTGAATAGCATTCAGCATGCGTTGCCTTAGTGCAAAACCAGTACGCCATTGTGTCATTTGATCTCTAGTCAATTGCTTTCCAATTGCACAAATTTCAATCCACACCTTGAACAGTTGACGTTCAACATGTTTACAGTAAAATAATAAACGAAACAGCATTTGATACTGTGATAATGCCCATTGATTTAATACAATTGAAACCGGCCATTCAACATTATATCCAAATGCAAAGCACTCCAATCCACTCAAACTAAGATTTTCACTGTCCGTTAAATCAACAGCCACATCATGATCACCAGCCTCATGTACTTTTGACATTTGTTCCATTAAATCCATTGTGAATAAATCACAAAACAGATGCTCTATGCCTGGATCATTTTTGGCTGATGAAAATCGAACCATCAATTGAAGTAAATTGTTTAAGCACAGTGGCAACACTTTATCAACCGTTTTGCTGAGCTCTTTTTCACTGGCATCCAAAAATTGCGTGATTAGATCACCTTGTTGCAATAAAAAGTAACGTTTTACCGATGATATGTGGCTCATTAGGTTTTTCTCATTTACCAACAGCTCGAGCAATGTTTTTGATGCATTGTGATAGGCTTGCTTGATGAATATGGAATGATTTTGATTCATGGCTGAAAAATTCAACTTCGATGCATTGTTCGGTTGTGTAATTTGTTTGCCACATTGACGAATGACATTTAAGTATTTGCCCGTACGCAAGATAACATCAGCATCACATTCGAGAAAACGTGGAATTCGATCGGATTGAATGGTGTATCGGCATTCCCAATAGCGTGCAGTGTCTATTTGTGAAGTTTGTGTGCTGAGCTCTTTCACATGATCAAGCACAAAAAATTGATTGTTCAAATCAATAATTACACCTTTTAAAATCCAACGTTCCAGCATCTCAATATACGGGACTGATGCACGTTCCGTTAATTCGATCAACATCTTTTGTGACACGGAATCACCAGTTTGAAGTGTAATTTCATCGTACAGCAGCGTTAAAATATTTCCACTTTTCAAATCTGATTTGGTAATTTTGGCAAGCAGCTCGGCCAAAATACGCAGCTGTTGAGCATTTGGACGAACTAAATAGTGCAATTTATGAAGTGTTAAATTATTATTGGCCATTTCTTTTTCGAGCTGTGTAATCGACAGACGATAATCATTAAGAATGCTTTGGATAACCTCACTGAGCGCCTGTAGAATTTGATTTTTCACTTTATCAGCCCATTGAACAAATTTCTGTACCATCGAAAAATCACCAGCCATTGGAAGTAAATCTTGAGCAATGTTACGCAATGAAATATCAATTTGTTCAGATATTTTAAATGAAAATTTTGCAAATCCATGTTCATTTTCATCATTGATTTGTGGTGTTATAAAATCACCCGGCAAACCAATGAAACAGTATAGTAGATCTTCGATTAAAATTTGCTCTTGTTCATTGGTAGATCGTGCCAAACAATTGGGCGGAACAATTTGCGGTGGTAGTGAGTCCATCATTGCTTTACTAAAATACAATTGTGAGTGAATGCGACCATTGTCCATCATCCAGGAAATGTTCTTGTTTTGATTTGTTTCATGTAGAATTGACGTTTGCGCCTGAACGGATGTTTTGGTTACCTCATCGACATTACCATTGGCATCAGATTGTGTCTCTTTGCGTAAAATTGACTGATTTTGACCACCAACCGACTGGCTCAGGCTTTTTTGATGCGTTAACACCTCCTCATCTTCGTTAATAGTATCGATATTATGTCGATTGCTTACTTTCCGTGTATTTTTCAGTTTTTCATAACCAATCAAAAATCGATGCAAACATTCTTCAGCTGATACATCCGATTTCAAATCATTTTGCAACTCTTTGTAAACTTGTTCAGCCACTTTATCAATTTTCACAATGTCCAACAAAATGGTTTGTAAATACTTTTTCGGGAATTTCTCTTTTTGTCGATGAATTTCAGCAATTAGTGTATTTGCTGATACTTTACTTTGAGCCGCATGCAACAATTTTACTAAAGTTGCACGACGATGTGTTGTGTGTTCTTCGGCCATTTTAGTGACGGTCTGCTCAACAGTAAACCTGAAAATCAAATTCATAATAAATAAATATAATTAATAATTAGTTTAAAATTCAGATGATCTGATGTTACCGTTTTCAATTTAAATCAACAATGAATAAAAGCCTCTCAGTCAAGTGTCATTGCCTTTTTGGAGGTAACATGGCTACCAACCATTGAAAGTTTATTTTATGGTCTCTGTCACAACATAGAATGACGGTTGAAAGGTTTTTTTCCGCTTTCTATTTACAATACAATTCGAGGTACGTTATCATGATTTTAATACTAATAAAACCTAATGCAGTTACTCGAATCGAACATGTACGTTTGAATTTCGAACGAGTTTGTATTTCGTTTTTTTTTTTACATTCAAGTTTTTATTGAAATAAAACACAAAAATAACATATGTGTTGATGTTATCATTAAAATTATGTTGATAGATTTTCTTCACAATTAATTCATCGATGAAAATTGAATGAACAAAACAACGAAGCTTATAGCCATTCCAGTGAGCTATTGAAATGGGAAAAATGAGAACATCAAGAATAATTAAATTGAGTATTAATTTAGCGGGGTAATTAGACACCGCTCAAAATTTCAGGAATTTGTCTAATAATAGCAAATAACATATTGCTTATGGATAACATTTGAAAACTGTCAAATTAGAAAGAATAAAGGTATTTTAATTTAACAGTTTTCGTATGAAAATGATATGAGTTGTTCTCAACTCCACTAATGCGTTGTAAAGTAAGTAGTTCGTTGACACTTTATAAAATCCAAAAAATTATGAAAACGAACTCAGCCATAAATTTGGGAGTGTACATCGGTGTATCTGTGCAAATATACGTAAGAGTCTTACTTTAAGTATCGTATCAGTGTTAATTTTGAAAACTCCTTTAGCATGGAAATAAATTGGACAACAATTCATCTGGTGCGTAATTGCCTCTACCTGACAAATGAAAATCAACTGAGTAAAGATTCAAGAATTACGAGCGCTTAAATTCTGAATCAATTGATTCACCTTAAGTGCCACATTTTCATCCGAATTCTCTGTGATTGTATTGAACAAATGAAAGAGGCTCAATGTGACCTAAAGGATAAAATCATTATCTTGATAAAATATATTTTTTCTAGATTAGATCCTCTATATATTGATGAATTTACCGCAGTGTGACATTGGTTGGTATATTTGTTGAAATAAAATATGTGGCATGCAATCCGACACATCACAGCAATGCTTGAAATTGCAAGAGTAGCTAAACAAAATTTATTCATCTTTTTAAATGAAGTAATAATGTTAAATCTAGTAATAATAAACAACAGACCTGCATCAAAATTGTAGAATTTCTCATGTGCTTGACGATAAATAAAGTTCGAAAATGCTATCGATGAGTGAAAACTGAGTAGTGTTAATGCTAAAACCGACCATCCAAACGCTATATTAACGTAATCAGCCATTTCTTTGATCAATCTGTAATATTCACGTATCCATTTATTTTGAATATCAGTTAATTCGACAAATATTTTCGAACGTGTTTTATGGTTCAGTTCAATTTCGATTTTTTGCAATTGGAATGCAATCACTTTTAAATGCAGTAGGTAAAAGAATAATCGATGATCGGAAATGATAACGAATGCAAAATGCATCAATTTGTCCATATCGTCACTTGTTTTCTCATAAAATAGGGAAAATGCAAGAACTCCACAGTTCAGAAATATAATGCAAATAAATACACTCAAAAAACGAACTATATTTAAATCCAATTGCAGGTGAAATTCCCCGTTAATCCGTGCTAAATTCATCCAAAATGCACGTTCTATATTTTGGTTTGTATATGAATCGACAATGATTAGCCAATACGTTGATAAACAGGTGAGGTAATACAAAAAAAAGTTCATCACATCTAAAAATGCCATGATCGTTTGCATATCACTGAATGTCTCAATTGCCCATAGTGTACACCAAGTGCACAGCCCAATCTGATTGATGAAAATCAATGAGCCAAGAAATTTTCCATTGAAACTTGCAGACGGGATGGAATGAAAACCAAATAAACTGCAATATTTTAAAGTATTTCTGATTGTTTTCGGAAACATTTTCAAGCTTAGTTCAGATGATTTGGCTTAACTTTTGACAGTAATAAGTATTTCTATCCTCACTTTCCGGTTAATTCACAATAACGTAACGATTTCTCATGTAAATATTTTACAATTATTGCTTGTTATTTGTTATGAATTCAACACATACATTATGTAATAAAATACAGCACATTTTATTAATCATCATCTGATAAATTATGAATAGATCTGATAAATTATCTAAAAATCCCTAATTAATTATCGATTTGAAAACATTTTTTTTCATAAATCAAATTATTGGAATGGCTTGTCAATGACAAGTTGTCAATTCCACACGTTATCGATATTGTTGCAATATTTTAATTTTAAGTATCTTTTTTCACAATTCAACTAATTCATGTGCGAAAATTGAATGAATAATACCACACAGCTTAAGATCATACCAGTGAGCTATTAAAGGAAAAAAATGTAAACCAAATTGTCGAATTTGAGTTAACACGACGTTAGTTGAATGATTGAATTTGAAATAAAATGAGTCTAGCTCGTATACATACTCTTAGTATGGATCCAGTGCTTATTGAAAAGATTCCTTTGACATGGAAATAAATTGGACACAAATTCATCTGGCATATGATGCCCTCTATCTGGTGAGTGATAAAATTAAATTAGCATAAAACAGATTCGAAATAAGAAAAAAAAAGTTGATATCATTCAGTGTAACAGCTCTGTATAGAGTGATGTAGAGTGATCTTGGAGTAGCGTATCAGAAATTTTACGGCGAACAGTTTTCTAGTGGAAAATTTCTACCACGTCTTGGGCAACGTGTGGCTACGTTACTGATTCCAAATACGGTATAATTCACCTGTTTAGCTAATTTCTCATCGGAAATGTTTGTAAGGACATTTAAAATTTGAACGAAATTTGATTGCACCTAAAAGAGGTGCCAACGTTTAATCTTTTAATAAATATTATTTTAAGATATTTGTCAAATTTACCGTAATGTAGCATTCGTTGAAATATTTATTGAAATAGAAGATGTGGCATGCGATACGAATTATGATTGTGATACTTGAGAGAAGTAAAAGACCTATAAAATAAAATAATGTACAATTTTCCAAATGCAATATTTAAAAAAGAGTATAAAAATAACCAACTTGGATTAAAATGGTAGAACTTTTGATGCATTTGACCATAAATAAAGTTTAAAAATGCAACTGAAGCATGAAAATTGAGTGCTGTTAATGCCAAATTTGACCATCCAAATGCTGAATTCATTTGTTCAACCATTTCATGTAACACCAGATAATAATTGCGAATCCATTTGAATCGAATTGTTTGCTTTCGCTGAAAATTATTCAGTTCGGTTCGAATTTTTTGCAATTGAAATGTGATCACTTTCAAATAGAGCAAGTAAAAAAAGGTTCGTTGATCAAATATAATAAGAAAATAATAATGCATCACATGTTCAAGGTCATTATTAATAGCACGAATAACAGATAAAATGAATATTGCTAAATCAATTATTAGAATTGTATTGAATGCTCTTAAAAAGTCCCATTTATCCATGTCCTGTTGGTTGGAAAAGTCATCATCAATTCTATTGAAATTCTTCCAGAATGCCCGCTGAATATGTTGGCTTTTGATTGAATCGTAAATTATTATCCAATATGTTATGGAACATGTAAGATAAAACAAAAAGAAATTCATTGCATCGATAAATGCCATTGTTTGCTTTTCCGCAGCAAATGTTTTGAAAGGCCAAGCTGTACACCAACAACTCAGTCCTATTTGAATAAGGTACAAAAAATAACTTATGCATTTTCCACCAAATCTTGCATCGGAAATTGAATGTAAAGCTAAAACACTGTAAAATTTTAAAATATTTTTTATCCACTTTGGAAACATTTTGATGAATGTAAAATTTGGAATGTTTAGTTCAAAAGGAAAACAGCCTTTAAAGAAGAATCTGTCTATAAACTTATTTATTCATATTCGATTCATTAGTATGATGATTCACGTAATTGCTAATTGAACTCTTGATTTAATCAACGCAATGTACATCAATTAAAATGTATTCAACTTTATTTCAAAGAAATTAATAATTTAACTTTTAATCATCCATTGGATCATATTTCAAGGCTTTGAAGCTATGATACAATTGGTGCAGTATGAAAAAATGGACTCAGTTATGGATTTAGTGGCATGCACATCAGTCGAGTTGGAAAACTACAAACAAAATGAAGCAGACGACTAACTGAGCTAGTTTTGCATCCGAACTGACGAGAAGTAGCTAGCTATCGAACACACACAAACAAGATATCCTGTGGATACTCAAATTGGTAAATTTGTATAAATAATTTCATTAGAAAAAGAAGTCTTTATGAAAGGTTCTTTTCAGCGAATTTGCAGACTAACCCGCAATCACTTTAATCGCAATACTTTATTCATGGAACTTTTCTACTTTAAATACAGCAATAAAAACAAAAAGTCCTTTAATTGCAACTGTTATGCAACAATTTTCTGTTCTCTTAGGCATTTAATTTGTTGATCATCATATTCCAGAACATTCCTCAAAATTTCGTCCGTATGTTGGCCCAGTAATGGTGGAGCAGTTCGTGCGGTATTAGATGAACCACTATACCGGACTGGTGGTCTGACGACTTTGATTTCACCTCCACTTGCATGATTTAATGTTTTCACCAAGCCAATTTCTTTGACATGTGGATCATCAAACACTTCACTCATTTTGTTTATCGGACCAACGGGAAATGGAGCATGCTCAAACAATGACATCCACTGCTGTGATGTTTCCTTAGCAAATATGCCAGATAGAATTGAAACAAGTTCAGTTCTATTCTTAACTCGTTGTTCATTGTTAATGAATTTCGGATCATTTGGAATGTGTGAGACATTTAAATATTTACAAAGTGCTCGAAATTGTGAATCACTGCCAGTACAAACAGTCAAATAGCCATTCTTCGTTTGAAATGCTTCACAAGGAACGATACTTTCATGTGCCGTTCCCCATCTTTTGGCCTCTTTGCCAGCATTCAAATAATTAGATGCGATATTAATCAAACTGGCAACTTGTGTCGAAAATAAATCCGTATCGATTTTTTGACCTTTGCCAGTTTTCATTCGTTGCATTAAGGCAGCTACAATGGCACCATGAGCATACAATCCTGTGGCCAAATCAGTCATAGGAACGCCAACTTTGGCTGGTGGCCCATTCTCAGAGCCCGTAATATGAAACAGTCCACCCATTGAAGCAGCAATTACATCGTAACCAGGACGTTTTGAATACGGTCCAACTGGTCCATAGCCAGTTATTGAACAATAAATTATTGCCGGATTCACACGACTTATATGCTCATATCCCAATTGATATTCACTTAATTTGCCCGGGACATAATTTTCCACTAAAACATCACACTTTTTGGCTAAATCATAAAGAACTTCGGTGCCTTTTTTTAAATCGATACAACAGCTGCGCTTATTTCGATTATTGGCCATAAAATAAGTGGAATCTTTGGAATTTTTGACAAACGGTGGACCATATTTTCGTGCCTCATCACCACCTCCAGGACGTTCAACTTTTATCACATCAGCACCCAAATCCGATAAAATCATTGTGCAGTACGGTCCAGCCACTAGTACAACATATCAATTCAGTTTAGTTTTGTTATTTGTAGAATATTTTCGTTGGAAATACAAAAAAAAAATGCTTACCGATTCGAGTTAGATCAAGCACACGAATTCCCTCCAATGGATATGGTTTGTCATCACAATTGTTTTGCATTGAAAAACATTTTTGCCAATTTTGTTGCGGTGCTTTCAATGCAGACGCTCGAATAATTTTTGTTAATGTGAGCATTGATACTTGTTTGAATCAAACAAAAATAATTGAAATTGATCTGAGATTTATGAAATTAACAGCGAATAAACAGAAAATTGAAATTGATGATTATGAATGTATGCAACCAGCTTATAGTGCGAGAATGACTGAACTGAGATTAACTGTCAGTGATAACGCCAGACAAACAAATGCAGTATCGCAACAGACTCATCAAGACTTATCAAGAAGTAAACACATACATTGAAAAAAAAAGAAAAATCTTCAATCACTTGTATGTAGTGATTTGGTTCCCAGTGGAGCCAGCTTATATTTTGCATACATTCAGGAGTAATGTGGAATTCAACTTGATCACGCAAGAATCAACAGTTTTTTTTTACAGACGCTCATTTAAATCGAATGAAGACAGTTGGCACACACATTTAAAATTTAAACCACAAAATAATATCACATTGAAAAACATCTATTAGTTTTCCATCGATTGAACAAATAAAATAATTGAAATTGATATCATTCATAATTTATTGATCATATAATGCAGATGCACTAATGTATCTGTGAAAATTGAATAAATAATGCCACGTAAGATATTGCCATTGCTGTAAGCTGTTGAAAATTGGAAAAATAATGTTTTTAAAACACAGAATACGATAGAATTGATCACAAAACATACATTAAGTATAGTTGTAGTGTTGATTATAAAGATTCCTTTCACATGAAAATAAATTGGGCAACAATTGATTTGAAACAGAATTGTTTCTACCCGCTAGTCGAATAGGTTTATCGGTATTGGTAAACGGGAGACATTTCATTATTGTAGGAAACTCTCTATTATTTCATGATTTACCTTGAGACTGGACCTCGAATTAATTATCTCTGTAGGTGGATTATGCATATGAAAGCTAATCGTTTCTAGCTGAAACAAACAAAAAAACAAAATTTCAACTAGTTTAGATTTTAACTCAATTAACTCGCTATTCACACCATCGAAAACTTACTGATTTGTAACATTGATTTGCACATTTATTAAAGTAAAATAAATGACTTGCAAGGCGACACATCATAATGACACTTGAAACGATTGAAACCACTAAAAATGATTCATTAAAAACACATTTTGTGTAATGTACTCAAGATAAGTTAACGAACCTGAATCAAATTTGTTGAATTTGTGATTAAATTGACTATAAATAAAGTTTAAAAAAACAACAGATGAAATGAAGTTCAGGAAAGTTATCGCCAAATTTGACCATCCGAAGGCATTGTTCATGTGATCCACCATTTCGAATATCAAATTGTAATAATTGCGAAACCATTTGCACTGACATTTTGTAATGAAATTAAATGTTGACAATTTTTTCAGTTCTTCTTCGATTTTCTGTAGTTCAAATGCAACAACTTTCATATGAAGCAAATAGAAAAATATTCGATGATCAAAAATATTGAGAAATATTAAATTCATTATTTTCTCATAAGGACCGATAGCATTCTCTTTGAAATATGCAAGCACAATGAGAAATATATTGATTGATGATCGTAAAATTAAAGCACACAAATAGTGCCAATCGCTGAAACTGCATTGATTGTGATACTCTTTGTCGATTTGTATGAAAATTTGCCAAAATTTATGTTGAATGTGACGATTTGTATATGAATCATAAATGATGAGCCAATATGTTAATGCACATGTTAAAAAATAGATGAAAAAATTTAATGCATCTAAGAATTCCATGAGCCGCATATGAACAGCAAATGATTCAAACGAAATATATGAACACCATGCGCAAATCGCAATTTGACAAAGAAATATCAACAAATTTTTAACACTTCCATCAAATCTTGCAACAGAAATGAAATGAAAAGCAAATAAACTGTAATATTTTAAAGTGTATTCTATCCAATTTGGACACATTTTCACCGAATTTATGCGATTGTACATGAATTCTTTCTCATGAATTGTAACAAAATCTTCTGGGAATGTGGCGGTTTTTATTTGATTGAAGAACGCAGTTCGTTATATTGTTTTGTTTTACAATTGTTAATTTAATTTTGATAATGCAATAGATAGTTATAATAATTATACTGAATGGATTAAAAACATGGGGGAAATGACAACCTTTCTGCCATTAGAAACGTCAAAAGTACCTTTAAGTACCTTCCCAATATCGAAACTACCCCCACAGAAATCGTATTTCTCCAGCAATACAGCACATTATTATAGTGCTGGAAAAATACGAGCAACATAGAGAACAGTGTTCTTATGGAGAAGCGATTTTAATCGATAGTTTTATATAAATTAAAGTCCTTCTAATAATATAGTTTATTGAAGCTCTTTGGAATATTGGAAAACATTCTCCTCACCTTAATTGTGTTATTGCATTTGTGAGAATTGAATGAATAAAACCACATAAGTGATGACCATTCCCATCAGCTGTGGAAATAAAACATAAACGATAATCTTAATTATCGTTAAGGGACAGTTTACACCTCGGCGACAAAAACAAAAATCTCACCACGACAACAAATTCCGAAATGAGTTTTTGGCTCACTGGTTGGTCTAATCAACTTGCAGTCAAGGAATGAAATATTCTACTCGCCGAGATATACTTAGCTAGAAACCTTTGTGATACCTCAAAATGCTCCGAAGTATCCAAAAAATCAATTTTAAGATTTTTGTTGTAACATTTTTTTTTTGTAATTACTATTTGTTTTTGTCGTGAGCCAAAAACTCATTTTGATTTTTTTTGTCGTGGTGAGATTTTTGTTTTCGTCACCTAGGTGTAAACAATAAAATCATACATTTAACAAAGTTTGAGTGTTGATAATAAAAAGCCCCTTTATATGGAATTGAATAGAACAATGGTTCATTTCATGCAGAATTGTTTCAATCTGCAAATTGAAAATTGGATTGAGATTCAAAATTGTTGTACAAATCTTAAACATTTTCTTGCACTTGATACAGATATATACCTTTTCAGCTCCACTTCTATTTGTTTGTAGGGAATTTAGGGATATGTTAAAAAGTTGGAATGAAATTGATTCGACCTATAAACAAATGCGTTTGAGAACTAGCAGTTAAATATATTTGCAAGGGGATAATGACAACCTTTCTGCCATTAAAAACGCCAAAAGTGTCATCAAGTACCTTCCAAATATCGAAACTACCGTCAATGACTCGAATTTCTCCAGCAATATGTTGATTCGTAATGTGTTCTCATTCGCTGGAGAAATACGATTCACAGTTGTTTCGATATTTGGAAGGTAAGTTTGATGTTTCTAATGGCAGAAAGGTTGTCATTTTCTCCTTGCCAATTAATTTACCGCAGTATAACACTCGGTTGTCCTTTTATTGATATGATACAGATGAACTAAACAGCGACAAAGCATGAATACACATGAAATACCTACAAGTACTAAAATAAAAAACAACAAATAACATACATTTACCACATTTTTCATACAAAATGACGAACCAGAATCGAGTTTAACAAACTTTCCAATGATAATTCGATAAATGGCATTTAAAAATGATATTGATGTTTGAAAATTCAGCATGAACAAAACTAAATGTGACCATCCAAAGATTTGGTTAACACAATTTGACATTTCATACACCAGCATAAAATAATCACGAATCCAATTTAATCGAATTTTTGCATAATTTTTGCTTACTAAATAATTTTCACGTCCTTGTGTTTGCAATTCATTATTTATTTTCGATAATTGAAATGCAATAATTTTCAAATGAAGGAAATAGAAAAACATTCGATGATCAACAATATTGAAGAAAATGAAATGCATGTAGTGACCAGCATCAGTCATGTTGGTACGTTTTATTGCCAAAATTAGAATGAAAATGTCTCCAATCAGTAATATACACAGTGTAATGAAATAGCTGGTTGTTTTTAAGTGTGACTGTATACATAATTGTTCATCAATTTGTGTACAAATTTGCCAAAATTTCTGTTGATCACAATGATTTGTGAATGAATCATAAATAATCAACCAATATAATAAAGAGCACGTAGCACAATAAATGAAAAAGTTCAACACATCCAAAAGCGCGACAATTTCCCTTTCATAAAAATCGAACGCTTTTATGGTACGAAATGTGCACCACGCACTCAAAATCATATGAACAAAGAAAATAGCGATGTTGAGGCGTTTTTTATTAACTTCATTAGAGGAGAAAGACTGAAAACCCCAGAAGATGTAATACGTTGAGACGCATGTTAAACATTTTGGTAACATGCTTTTGGCTTCGTGTTTTTCTCTTCTGACGCGCGAAATCGACTGAATTTGAATACGTGCCTCAATTGGATTCGAGGTATAAAATAGTTTAAATTTCATTCACTTAATTGAAAGAAACATAACACAATGAAGCTAGGGGGAAATTTCAAAAACAAATATATCAAATATGGACCAAATATCGCAAATGATTTGAATAACGCGCAAATATTCAATTCTGGCAAATATCCTGCAAATATTAGATTTTTGTGCAAATATTCTCATTTTGTCGCAAATATTCCAATTTTCTTGCAAATATTCAAATATTTGTGGCGCAAATGTGTTCATTGCTCAAACAAAGTGGAAGGAAGGGCTGGGATGACTGGAAAACTGGAAGTACACAATTGATGGAAGTCACTGGAATGACTGGAAAACTGGAAGACTGGAAACTTCATTTCACAAATATCCAGATATTTATTCCAGTGGTCCGCAAATATATGGGAATATTCGCAAATACAGCAAATATTATGCAAATATTGTTAAAATAAAACAAATATTGCAAATGAACTGAAATAGAACAAATTTTTCAAATATGTTCGCAAATTTTCAAATATTTGAATAGAAATATGCCCCTAGCAATGAAGCTAATGGTGTGTAATTCAAATGCATTTTTCATCAGTTGAAAGGACTCGCTATTATGGTAAAAAATTACATAAACAAAACCCTTAACATGTAGAGTAATAATTAATCGAGTAAGTATTGATATACTAGGAAATAAATATAATGCACACAGAACGTTGCAAAGCAATATGTATCGATGGCCCAATATATTTATGATCAATTTTTAATCTTAAAAAACCGTTTTTTTTTATTTTAATGGGTTTCAATTAACCTTGAAATCGAAGAACATTACTTTGAATTTTTATATACGATGGATTTTCCACTCTTGAAAATTGTGCATTAATATATTTGGCTATCTGCTAGGCTCTCTGTGTGTGTGTTCCCTGTTCCTCATACATCATACCAATGCGGGTATGCAACATATGATGATACATGTAAACAAATTCAGTCCAATTTCGTGATAGACAGCGCCACTCATCATACAAAAATATTAGCGGAAAAAATATGAACTGACAGGCAGTAATGCCAGTTGCTTTGTTTCATTTATTTCATCCGTCAGAGCCGTACGCAACGTAATCTGACAGTTTAGCCGTTTGTATACTCTCATTGCATCATACTTATAAAGAGAATGGTCAAGTTATGGTTTATGTATACATAAAGCTCCAAAGGCTGGTTCATGTTTTATCAAACTGCAGTTTCTCAGAAGTTTTGCTAGTGGTTTCAATGAAACCTATCGTCCGAATCAGTGTGCCAATGCATATTTATTCCGTCACAGTACATTTATTCTTTGTAAGAACTTATGACCATTATTATTTATACTTTTGTTGATAAACTAAAATAAATACGGACAAAATCATAAACTCTGACGTAAATGTTAACGCGAAACACGATAATAAATTGTATAAATATGTGTTAACAGTAGCAATGCAATTGTTGAGGAGCTTTTGTTTGACTTTTTTAAGCAATAAAATCTGAAAAAATCCTTCATCTCTGTATATGTTCAGCATTGTTTTCAGACGTTGGAAGTTTGTTGATTAGTTGATCGACAGTCGCACAGAAATGTGCAACAATTCGGTACACGAAACTGGTAGTTCCGATTAATTGAAAGTTAAGCATATAAATCCATAACAATTATTGAAAAACCGACAAAGTTAAAACATGAACATAAAATCGCTATATTTTGTTTGTGATCGATGTTTAAATTTCACTACATTCGCTTGTATATTGACTCTTCTTTTGCTAATTACTAAAGGATGCGTAAAAGGTAAATAGTGACGTGAAAAATCTACAAAGGATTACATCACAATTGAGTGTTTTTCTATGAACTGTGCTAATCAAATATTGTCTAGCTCACAGAAAAAAGTTTACAATTACCAGACCAACAATTCAATCAAAAACGGATAATTTTGGGGTTGAAGGTGGTCAACTAGTTAGATTTAATCTAAATCTAATCACCGTTACCATAACAACGAACTGGATTTTACCACACAAAAGTATTTCGATTCAGGTTCGAATCAAATATATTATTTTACCAAATAGAAAAGAACCAATCTGAAAATCTTGAACAAATTTCTCTTTTAATTGTGACAGGAGGGTCGAGTGCAAATCGTTAAAACGGTTAAAGGAGATCCAGCTCGATTAAAGGTCGTTGAAAAACTTATCGTCAAAAATTTAAATAAGACAAAAGATGTCGGCAAATATAAGTGCATAGTGAACGATCAATATCAAAAATTGGGCACAGCCACCTTGATAGTGTTCACAATTTTAGGTAAAGCTTAAGATTTTTTTTTTAATTGAATTTTTTAATTCACCGAAGAATTCAATACTCAAAAACACATTCTAGAGAAACTACTATTGACGTAATTTCAGTAATATCAATTTTTTCATGCTGAAACTCACATGAATTCACGAAAACTCACTAAAATTCATACATTTGAATCGAATGGATTTAAGGATTGGAATTGAAGAGTTTTGGTGAATTCGTGTGAGTTCGTCCATGCGGGTGACATTCTCGTACAAATGTTCAAATAACGTCACTAGCTCCATGTAATTTACCTTTGATTTCTATAGAAACCAATTAGTTCGAGAGTACATCGTTTTTCATGTTGCCTCCCGAAGTTGTCAAATGTGTCAAAATATGGATGCGTCATATTCACATGCCGCAAGCTGAACGAACTGAGTGCAATGTGGCAGTTCAACATGCGTTTTCGCATTCCGCTCACTTCGTTCAGCTTGCGGCGCATGCCTTTGGCGCTGCTCGATCAGTTCATTGAGCTTGCGGTGAATATCTTATCGACAAACTCACCGCTAGACTCACCGAATTCATTCGTTTCATGCAAATTCACCTAAAACATAGAAAAACTTTAGAAATCAATTGAATTCCGTGAACCAAATCTGCAACAATATATCATTCGTTTTTAAAAGATACCAATGAAACATTCATTAACATCACTGACCCATCAAACACATATACTTTGACTGTGACTTCAAAAAAGAAGAGCAAAAGAGAATTGTATGCAAAATACTCTGGTTATCCTGTTCCAAATTTGGTTTGGCGCAATCCTTCTGGACATGTGATTCCATGGTCAACGATAGACACTAACAGCAGTAGATACGAAGCTTCTTTCGACCAGAGAACAACAACTTTAAAGATCAAACATCCAAAAATTACCGACTCTGGCAACTATACTCTGTATGCATATAATGGGCGAATAAAAGCCGTGAAACGATTCCAATTGCTAGTAAAAGGTATTTCAAATATTTCATATTTGATTTTATGTTGGTATTTGGCTTATGAATATTGAGAACCATCAACAGATAAACCTATGGTTCGAATGGCAAATGCTTTGGTCAGGCCAGGAGAAAAGGCTACTCTTTTTTGTGATGTATACGGATATCCAACACCATCGATAACTTGGTCATTTACACCACAGTCAAATGATACCAGCCAACCAAACCTCTCTAAAAAGAAATACTATAATGTAAGGGTCGCGGAATTTTGATTTTTTTTTTAAACATTTTTGACAATGCATTTAAATTGCACAATTAGTTAACCTAGAATCATATCGAGCCAGAAGATGTAAGTGTCTTTTTATCATATTTTTCATCATTTTGTTTAAGTTTTTCTGAAAATAAATAATTTTCAATTTTAGGACAGAAAAGTGGAAACTTTTGCAACGAACAAATTCAATCAAACTTCAACCATGAAATTTACACCAAAACGTGGTGGTATTGTTAAGTGTCTAGCAAAGAATGATCTTGGCTTATCTGTAGTAACAGCTAATCTGATTATGAACGATTTTCACGATGAGTTCGCGGTATGGACTGATAATGAATTACCAATCGCATTCGGTGACAACGTTACATTGACATGTGGAGTTTCAGTTCACAAGTACTCTAATGATTTGGTTTGGTACAAAGATGACGTTCTCATCGAAAATGGAAATAGTTGGCGTAAATTCAATGACATTTCGCCAATTATTGAAATCATACAGTATTCATTTTATATTTTCGTTCTTCGCAGATGCCCAAGTGTTAGTTAATAGTACATTGTATTCGCATACAAAAGAGATCCACTGGAATTCGATTACCGGTGCAGCTGCTGGTAATTATATGTGTCGAGCAACAGATATCAAACGCAATAAATATCTCAATAAAACTTGGGAGTTACAAATCGTTGAACCTAAGCACCCAGAAATAGTTGAAACAAATATAGAAAATGGAACGATGTTGAATCATTTAATGGGAGAACCACTTCGATTGCTATGCAAAGTGTCAGGTATTCCGCGACCAAAACTCACATGGTATAAAGACGGCAGAGAAATAACATCAGTGGGCAATGCATCGAGAGCAATGTTACTTGAAAACAACACAGTTCTTTATATTCAATTCATCAAAGCAGATGATGGTGGTCAATATAAATGTACCGCAGAAAATCGAATTGGGATGGTCTTCCGAGAGACGACACTTAAAATCACAAGTAACAGACATTTTTTTGTGTTCATATTGCAATCGTATAATTTTTGTTTATTTTAATTTTCCTTATTTAGATGCTCCAAAAATGAATAAAGCGTTGATCTTTGGTGCGGTAGCATCATTCTTAATACTTGTTACCTGCACGTTTTACTTAAGTTTTCGAAGTTGTCACGAACGTGAATTGCTTAAAGGGATGAGAGCGGCCGGTTTAGCGAATTTCGAGGAAGGAAGTCCAGAGAGCATCAATCCAGATTTGACATTGATTGAACAAGCTGGTCTGCTGCCTTATGACAGAAGGTTCGAATTTCCACGTGGAAAATTAAAAATGGGAAAGCAGCTTGGTGAAGGCGCATTCGGAGTTGTGAGGAAAGGTATTGCTCGGGGGATTATAGAGTATGAAGAAGAAACAACCGTTGCTGTTAAAATGGTTAAGCAAGTGACCAACAAAGAGGTAAGTATTACACAATAGATTTGAATTGCAACAACAGATGATTTCAAATACTTTGCTAATTTTATGTAGGAAATGCTAGCTTTAGCCTCTGAACTCAAAATCATGGTTCACCTGGGTAAACATTTGAATGTGGTCAATTTGCTTGGAGCTGTCACCAAAAATATTGCACAACGTAAATAAATCTCATCAAATGTTAAATTGAATGCGTGGTAATAATTGTCGATATATTCTCAACAGGTGAGGTTATGGTCATTGTTGAATACTGTCGATTTGGAAACTTGCAAAATTTCTTAGTTAAACATCGTAATTCTTTCATCGATCAAATCGTTCCGGATAAAGATTTAGTTGATCCATCAATAAAAGTGCAATATTCAATATGCTCGAATTTAAATAGGTGCGCGCAATCTACTGGGTAAGATTTTATTCCAGTTAAACGTAACCAATTAAAAATTGCTTGATTTTTTAATCTCATTTCATGGCAATTCAAAACGATCTTAGACAATTACAATATGTTCAGTTAAGCTTTCCGACAGTTAGACTACATGATAATTCTATTCCGGAATCGGATGAAGTAGAGAACGATCTATACATTCGTCAAACAGACGAAAGATCAATTAAAAGCGAAATAGATAATGCCCATGTAGAAGCCGTATGCATTACGAATGCTCATAGTGAGTACTGAGCAATATTTTGTATTCTCTGTAACACCTTAATTTGTGTTATTCATAGGTGATGACGGAACAATGTTGCCAGGTTATCTACCAATGAAACCAAAAAATCAACGAAACAATAACAATAACAACAACCACAATAACACATCGAATATAGATCGAAAGCTCGACAACATAGAATCTGCATGTAATTTGATTAATCACTGTTCGAACTTGGATGATCAAATTCCTTTAAATCCTTAAACCAAATGTTTTTTGTTTAGATGAAGATGGAAGAGTGCAGCCAGAAGCATTACGTTCAGAGCCATCATGTGATCAAAGTGATCAAAAAAATCATCATTCCTTTACAACAACCGATTTGCTAAGCTGGTCATTTCAAGTGGCACGCGGTATGCAATATTTGGCATCGCGAAAAGTCCTTCACGGTGATTTAGCGGCTAGAAATATTTTGCTCTGTGATGATGGAGTGGTGAAAATTTGCGGATGAATATTCAAAATTCCACGACCTCCGAATTTCGATGTCGTGTAGTGTGGAAATAAATGTCCCCTAAATGTCCCACTCAGGGGACAATCGTCCTCAATTGTCCTCGCTGGGCTCTCGAGATATGATACAATTTTTTTTTTCAATATAATCATATCGCCTACACCATCACATTTTGGTGTCAAGTCTTTTTATTATAAATGTCCCATAAATGTCCCACCCAGTGAACAATTGTCCTTAATTGTCCTCGCTGGGCTCTCGAGATATGATACAATTTTTTTTTCAATATAATAATATCGCCTACACCATCACATTTTGGTGTCAAGTCTAATTATTAAAAATGTCCCATAAATGTCCCACCCAATGAACAATTGTCCCCATTTGTCCCTTAAATTTTCCAAAAATAAAACTCAAAATGTTTTCGATGTGGTTTTGAAATAACGAAGTAATTGTCCTCACTTGAAAACAGTCAGAGAATAATTGTCCCTTCAAACTGACATCACTGAGTAATTGTCCTCACTTGAAAACAGTCAGAAAATAATTGTCCCTTCAAACCGACATCACTGAGTAATTGTCCCCACTTGAAAACAGTCAGAAAATAATTTTCCCTTCAAACCGACATCACTGAGTAATTGTCCTCACTTGAAAACAGTCAGAAAATAATTGTCCCTTCAAACTGACATCACTGAGTAATTGTCCTCACTTGAAAATAGTCCGAAAATAATTGTCCCTTCAAACTAACATCACTGAGTAATTGTCCTCACTTGAAAATAGTCCGAAAATAATTGTCCCTTCAAACTAACATCACTGAGCAATTGTCCTCACTTGAAAATAGTCCGAAAATAATTGTCCCTTCAAACTGACATCACTGAGTAATTGTCCTCACTTGAAACCATTCAGAAAATAATTGTCCCTTCAAACTAACATCACTGAGCAATTGTCCTCACTTGAAAATAGTCAGAAAATAATTGTCCCTTCAAACTAACATCACTGAGCAATTGTCCTCACTTGAAAATAGTCAGAAAATAATTGTCCCTTCAAACTAACATCACTGAGCAATTGTCCTCACTTGAAAATAGTCAGAAAATAATTGTCCCTTCAAACTAACATCACTGAGCAATTGTCCTCACTTGAAAATAGTCAGAAAATAATTGTCCCTTCAAACCGACATCACTGAGTAATTGTCCTCACTTGAAAACAGTCAGAAAATAATTGTCCCTTCAAACCGACATCACTGAGTAATTGTCCTCACTTGAAAATAGTCAGAAAATAATTGTCCCTTCAAACTAACATCACTGAGCAATTGTCCTCACTTGAAAATAGTCAGAAAATAATTGTCCCTTCAAACCGACATCACTGAGTAATTGTCCTCACTTGAAAACAGTCAGAAAATAATTGTCCCTTCAAACCGACATCACTGAGTAATTGTCCTCACTTGAAAACAGTCAGAAAATAATTGTCCCTTCAAACTAACATCACTGAGTAATTGTCCCCACTTGAAAATAGTCAGAAAATAATTGTCCCTTCAAACCGACATCACTGAGTAATTGTCCTCACTTGAAAATAGTCAGAAAATAATTGTCCCTTCAAACCGACATCACTGAGTAATTGTCCTCACTTGAAAACAGTCAGAAAATAATTGTCCCTTCAAACCGACATCACTGAGTAATTGTCCTCACTTGAAAATAGTCAGAAAATAATTGTCCCTTCAAACCGACATCACTGAGTAATTGTCCTCACTTGAAAACAGTCAGAAAATAATTGTCCCTTCAAACCGACATCACTGAGTAATTGTCCTCACTTGAAAACAGTCAGAAAATAATTGTCCCTTCAAACTAACATCACTGAGCAATTGTCCCAACTTGAAAACAGTCAGAAAATAATTGTCCCTTCAAACCGACATCACTGAGTAATTGTCCTCACTTGAAAATAGTCAGAAAATAATTGTCCCTTCAAACCGACATCACTGAGTAATTGTCCTCACTTGAAAACAGTCAGAAAATAATTGTCCCTTCAAACCGACATCACTGAGTAATTGTCCTCACTTGAAAACAGTCAGAAAATAATTGTCCCTTCAAACTAACATCACTGAGCAATTGTCCTCACTTGAAAACAGTCAGAAAATAATTGTCCCTTCAAACTAACATCACTGAGCAATTGTCCCAACTTGAAAACAGTCAGAAAATAATTGTCCCTTCAAACCGACATCACTGAGTAATTGTCCTCACTTGAAAATAGTCAGAAAATAATTGTCCCTTCAAACCGACATCACTGAGTAATTGTCCTCACTTGAAAATAGTCAGAAAATAATTGTCCCTTCAAACTAACATCACTGAGTAATTGTCCTCACTTGAAAACAGTCAGAAAATAATTGTCCCTTCAAACTAACATCACTGAGCAATTGTCCCAACTTGAAAACAGTCAGAAAATAATTGTCCCTTCAAACCGACATCACTGAGTAATTGTCCTCACTTGAAAATAGTCAGAAAATAATTGTCCCTTCAAACCGACATCACTGAGTAATTGTCCTCACTTGAAAATAGTCAGAAAATAATTGTCCCTTCAAACTAACATCACTGAGTAATTGTCCTCACTTGAAAATAGTCAGAAAATAATTGTCCCTTCAAACTGACATCACTGAGTAATTGTCCTCACTTGAAAATAGTCAGAAAATAATTGTCCCTTCAAACCGACATCACTGAGTAATTGTCCTCACTTGAAAATAGTCAGAAAATAATTGTCCCTTCAAACCGACATCACTGAGTAATTGTCCTCACTTGAAAATAGTCAGAAAATAATTGTCCCTTCAAACTAACATCACTGAGCAATTGTCCTCACTTGAAAATAGTCAGAAAATAATTGTCCCTTCAAACCGACATCACTGAGTAATTGTCCCCACTTGAAAACAGTCAGAAAATAATTGTCCCTTCAAACCGACATCACTGAGTAATTGTCCTCACTTGAAAATAGTCAGAAAATAATTGTCCCTTCAAACTAACATCACTGAGCAATTGTCCCAACTTGAAAACAGTCAGAAAATAATTGTCCCTTCAAACCGACATCACTGAGTAATTGTCCTCACTTGAAAATAGTCAGAAAATAATTGTCCCTTCAAACCGACATCACTGAGTAATTGTCCCCACTTGAAAACAGTCAGAAAATAATTGTCCCTTCAAACCGACATCACTGAGTAATTGTCCTCACTTGAAAATAGTCAGAAAATAATTGTCCCTTCAAACCGACATCACTGAGTAATTGTCCTCACTTGAAAATAGTCAGAAAATAATTGTCCCTTCAAACCGACATCACTGAGTAATTGTCCTCACTTGAAAATAGTCAGAAAATAATTGTCCCTTCAAACCGACATCACTGAGTAATTGTCCTCACTTGAAAATAGTCAGAAAATAATTGTCCCTTCAAACTAACATCACTGAGCAATTGTCCCAACTTGAAAACAGTCAGAAAATAATTGTCCCTTCAAACCGACATCACTGAGTAATTGTCCTCACTTGAAAATAGTCAGAAAATAATTGTCCCTTCAAACCGACATCACTGAGTAATTGTCCCCACTTGAAAACAGTCAGAAAATAATTGTCCCTTCAAACCGACATCACTGAGTAATTGTCCTCACTTGAAAATAGTCAGAAAATAATTGTCCCTTCAAACCGACATCACTGAGTAATTGTCCTCACTTGAAAATAGTCAGAAAATAATTGTCCCTTCAAACTGACATCACTGAGTAATTGTCCCCACTTGAAAATAGTCAGAAAATAATTGTCCCTTCAAACCGACATCACTGAGTAATTGTCCTCACTTGAAAATAGTCAGAAAATAATTGTCCCTTCAAACCGACATCACTGAGTAATTGTCCTCACTTGAAAATAGTCAGAAAATAATTGTCCCTTCAAACCGACATCACTGAGTAATTGTCCCCACTTGAAAACAGTCAGAAAATAATTGTCCCTTCAAACCGACATCACTGAGTAATTGTCCTCACTTGAAAATAGTCAGAAAATAATTGTCCCTTCAAACCGACATCACTGAGTAATTGTCCTCACTTGAAAACAGTCAGAAAATAATTGTCCCTTCAAACTAACATCACTGAGTAATTGTCCTCACTTGAAAATAGTCAGAAAATAATTGTCCCTTCAAACTAACATCACTGAGCAATTGTCCCAACTTGAAAACAGTCAGAAAATAATTGTCCCTTCAAACCGACATCACTGAGTAATTGTCCTCACTTGAAAACAGTCAGAAAATAATTGTCCCTTCAAACCGACATCACTGAGTAATTGTCCTCACTTGAAAACAGTCAGAAAATAATTGTCCCTTCAAACCGACATCACTGAGTAATTGTCCCAACTTGAAAATAGTCAGAAAATAATTGTCCCTTCAAACCGACATCACTGAGTAATTGTCCTCACTTGAAAATAGTCAGAAAATAATTGTCCCTTCAAACCGACATCACTGAGTAATTGTCCTCACTTGAAAACAGTCAGAAAATAATTGTCCCTTCAAACCGACATCACTGAGTAATTGTCCTCACTTGAAAATAGTCAGAAAATAATTGTCCCTTCAAACCGACATCACTGAGTAATTGTCCTCACTTGAAAATAGTCAGAAAATAATTGTCCCTTCAAACTGACATCACTGAGTAATTGTCCTCACTTGAAAACAGTCAGAAAATAATTGTCCCTTCAAACCGACATCACTGAGTAATTGTCCCAACTTGAAAATAGTCAGAAAATAATTGTCCCTTCAAACCGACATCACTGAGTAATTGTCCTCACTTGAAAATAGTCAGAAAATAATTGTCCCTTCAAACCGACATCACTGAGTAATTGTCCCCACTTGAAAACAGTCAGAAAATAATTGTCCCTTCAAACCGACATCACTGAGTAATTGTCCTCACTTGAAAATAGTCAGAAAATAATTGTCCCTTCAAACCGACATCACTGAGCAATTGTCCTCACTTGAAAATAGTCAGAAAATAATTGTCCCTTCAAACCGACATCACTGAGTAATTGTCCCCACTTGAAAACAGTCAGAAAATAATTGTCCCTTCAAACCGACATCACTGAGTAATTGTCCTCACTTGAAAATAGTCAGAAAATAATTGTCCCTTCAAACCGACATCACTGAGTAATTGTCCCCACTTGAAAACAGTCAGAAAATAATTGTCCCTTCAAACCGACATCACTGAGTAATTGTCCTCACTTGAAAATAGTCAGAAAATAATTGTCCCTTCAAACCGACATCACTGAGTAATTGTCCTCACTTGAAAATAGTCAGAAAATAATTGTCCCTTCAAACCGACATCACTGAGTAATTGTCCCAACTTGAAAACAGTCAGAAAATAATTGTCCCTTCAAACCGACATCACTGAGTAATTGTCCTCACTTGAAAATAGTCAGAAAATAATTGTCCCTTCAAACCGACATCACTGAGTAATTGTCCTCACTTGAAAATAGTCAGAAAATAATTGTCCCTTCAAACCGACATCACTGAGTAATTGTCCTCACTTGAAAATAGTCAGAAAATAATTGTCCCTTCAAACCGACATCACTGAGTAATTGTCCTCACTTGAAAATAGTCAGAAAATAATTGTCCCTTCAAACCGACATCACTGAGTAATTGTCCTCACTTGAAAATAGTCAGAAAATAATTGTCCCTTCGAATATACTGCACTGAGTAATTGTCCCCACTTGAAAACAGTCAGAAAATAATTGTCCCTTCAAACCGACATCACTGAGTAATTGTCCTCACTTGAAAATAGTCAGAAAATAATTGTCCCTTCAAACCGACATCACTGAGTAATTGTCCCCACTTGAAAACAGTCAGAAAATAATTGTCCCTTCAAACCGACATCACTGAGTAATTGTCCTCACTTGAAAATAGTCAGAAAATAATTGTCCCTTCAAACCGACATCACTGAGTAATTGTCCTCACTTGAAAATAGTCAGAAAATAATTGTCCCTTCAAACCGACATCACTGAGTAATTGTCCTCACTTGAAAATAGTCAGAAAATAATTGTCCCTTCAAACTAACATCACTGAGCAATTGTCCTCACTTGAAAACAGTCAGAAAATAATTGTCCCTTCAAACTAACATCACTGAGCAATTGTCCTCACTTGAAAACAGTCAGAAAATAATTGTCCCTTCAAACCGACATCACTGAGTAATTGTCCTCACTTGAAAATAGTCAGAAAATAATTGTCCCTTCAAACCGACATCACTGAGTAATTGTCCTCACTTGAAAATAGTCAGAAAATAATTGTCCCTTCAAACTAACATCACTGAGTAATTGTCCTCACTTGAAAATAGTCAGAAAATAATTGTCCCTTCAAACTGACATCACTGAGTAATTGTCCTCACTTGAAAATAGTCAGAAAATAATTGTCCCTTCAAACTGACATCACTGAGTAATTGTCCTCACTTGAAAATAGTCAGAAAATAATTGTCCCTTCAAACCGACATCACTGAGTAATTGTCCTCACTTGAAAATAGTCAGAAAATAATTGTCCCTTCAAACCGACATCACTGAGTAATTGTCCTCACTTGAAAATAGTCAGAAAATAATTGTCCCTTCAAACTAACATCACTGAGTAATTGTCCCCACTTGAAAATAGTCAGAAAATAATTGTCCCTTCAAACCGACATCACTGAGTAATTGTCCCCACTTGAAAACAGTCAGAAAATAATTGTCCCTTCAAACCGACATCACTGAGTAATTGTCCTCACTTGAAAATAGTCAGAAAATAATTGTCCCTTCAAACTGACATCACTGAGTAATTGTCCTCACTTGAAAATAGTCAGAAAATAATTGTCCCTTCAAACTGACATCACTGAGTAATTGTCCTCACTTGAAAATAGTCAGAAAATAATTGTCCCTTCAAACTGACATCACTGAGCAATTGTCCTCACTTGAAAATAGTCAGAAAATAATTGTCCCTTCAAACTAACATCACTGAGCAATTGTCCTCACTTGAAAATAGTCAGAAAATAATTGTCCCTTCAAACCGACATCACTGAGTAATTGTCCTCACTTGAAAATAGTCAGAAAATAATTGTCCCTTCAAACCGACATCACTGAGTAATTGTCCTCACTTGAAAATAGTCAGAAAATAATTGTCCCTTCAAACTGACATCACTGAGCAATTGTCCTCACTTGAAAATAGTCAGAAAATAATTGTCCCTTCAAACTGACATCACTGAGCAATTGTCCTCACTTGAAAATAGTCAGAAAATAATTGTCCCTTCAAACCGACATCACTGAGTAATTGTCCTCACTTGAAAATAGTCAGAAAATAATTGTCCCTTCAAACTGACATCACTGAGTAATTGTCCTCACTTGAAAATAGTCAGAAAATAATTGTCCC